>JANHJO010002991.1:91088-102111 GCA_032468235.1 Pseudoxyrhopus heterurus
AGGCTAAATCGTATGAAGAACACTTGCAGGAGTTGAATATCTCTAGTTTAATGAAAATAAGAACTGGGGTGATATGATAGCAATGTTCTAATATCTATGGGGCTGCCTAAAGAAGAGAGGGTTAATCTACTTTCCAGCGCACCTGAAGGCGGGACAAGAAGCAATCAATCAAGGAAAGAACCATCCTAGAACTAAGGAGAAATTTTCTGATAGTTAGAATAATTAATCTATGGAACGGCTTGCCCCCAAATGTTGTGGGTGCTCCATCACTGAAGGTTTTTAAGATGAGATTGGACAACCATTTGTCTGAAATGGTATAAGGTTTCCTGCTTGAGCAGAGGGCTGGACTACAAGACCTCCAATTCTGCTCCGTATTCTGTTGTGTTCTGAATATTTTTTTTCTTTTTTTTAAATGGAGCCTTAGGTTAAGACAGCCAAAAGATGTAGCCTGAAAGCCAGCTGTTTTATATGGGCTTTTGCTACGTTTGTCAAAATAAAGACACAGTGTTGTGCTATTGTGCACTCCTTTTGTACATGGAAGAGAGACCACAAAATATATGTACAAATAGGTAGGGCTTGTCCTGCAATGTTGCTTTTGCATTCTGCTACCCCTTATCCCAATGGATGGTCTGATTTTGTACATACAGACTCTGGTGTAAACTCACTGCATGCAACACATTTGCTCTACAAATGCCTTTAATATTGAGTCTTATTTTGCAACTAAGCAGCTTCAGTACAGTATCTTATAGATTCTCCTAGTCAATGCCTGGAAGTACTAAACCTCTCTTTGTTTCTGATTAACAAGCACGGCAATGGCTGCATGACACAGGAAACATGAGAGTGGAAATAGTCTTATTAGTTAGGAAAGGCTCAAACAAACCTATAAAAATATCATAGAAAAAAATATTAACCCTGATTAGAAGTCAATTCAATAAAAATGTGATTTATTTGTATTCTTATTTAATCCAATGAAACTTCCAATCATGTTTTCTGAGAGAAAATGGGATTAGGGTCTCTGATGACTTAAATAATAGCAGTCACATGGAGGCTCTCTACACCATAAGAAGTGTACTCTATGGCAAGTAATGCCATAATCTCTTCCCTGCTTTCGCCCCCCTGTATTTCACTACAATTCTCTATATATGAAATGTTCGCTTGTCCTCCTTTTCAACTCTCCCAACTTCACAAACATATATCTACTGATTTTCCTTTTTCCTGCTTCTATCCACTCAATCTCTGGAGTCAGCTTTTCTATTAAATTTAAAGACAATACTGGAGGCAGAGAACAAATAAATAGATCAGAGGTGATCAGAGTTTCTATACATCTTCTTTTTTTTTGGCAAAGTGAAGTTAAAACACACCAAGAGTCAATGCTTTTGATGTGATTCTTTAATTTCCATACCATGAAAATATATATTTTTTCATATCATGATCAAAAAGGATGAGCAGAAATTCCTAACAGACTCATGCTATATAAATTAAAACAAGGCATTAAGTGGAAGATCAATATATTTTGCATCCAAAGTAGAAAATCTAAGAGATGCTTTTCTCCTTCAGGACACATACACACACACACACACACACACACACACATATAAATCTTCAATTTAATCATTTCATGACACTCAAAAATCACTCTTAGAGATGACTGCTTCTCCCTGCTTCGTGATAGGGCTTCCCACTGGAGACAGTTTAATAGCAAAGGAAGACACTCACGCAAAAGAGTAAAATAAGGATGAAGAAGAGTATCATGGAAGGGGCAGCAATCTGTATATGTTGTCCTGAAAGCAAATGCTTCCATAAGACAGAGCATGTGTTCTCCCAACCACTTCCCCCACATTTAAATGCCGATACTGTCTATGCTCCAATAAAGACTTCCCAATGATTTTGGAATGTGAACTATGACATTTGCTTTGTTTTGCTAAGTGTGTTAGCAGAAACTCTAAGCAACAAACACGTTCATTAATGCTATCATCCTGGCATAATCATTATGGCTTTGCCTTGTCTCACTGGAAGACAACTGAGCAACTCATAACAAATTATGACACAAAGCATCTGCTGGTGTTAATCAAGTTTCATCCAAAAAAGTCAGCCACAGTCTTGATTAGGCTCCAGGGCTTTGCCAGCTACGTATTTTTTTCCTCATATATATTCATTTCAGTAGCAAGAAAGTTGATACTAAAATGTTCAAAATTAATGGCAGCAAGAATAACAGAAAGGCAAGATGTGACTCTGAAATTTTGCTAAGCTTGTGTACTTCCAAAAAGGAAAAAAAAATCCTTGCAAAAATTAAAGTTTGAGTTTTAATTTCCAGGTACATCTGAAGAATGTATAACGTATATCCCCTCCCTGTATATTGTTCCAGCTTTAGTATATGTGCTGCCAAAGTTAACATGAGAATTTGATTTGGGTGGCTGTATTGTTTAAAACAAAGCCCTAAAAGTACATTCTTATTATGTCTACTGGCTAATATTAACCCCATGTACTCAGCTAGCAAAGACTAAAAATCAGGTTGGGATGGACTTATCCATCAGAGATATACATATAGAAATAATCTTCATTTTAGTTTGTTTGATTGTTTATTTAAAAGTTTTGTATAGCTACCCATCTTTAAAACATTAATTTGGGCAGTTCACAACAATAACAACAAAGCCCCAGGACTAACCCTCCTCCATAAACCATAAAAGCATGTTGGCATTTGAAGGGTTTGATTTGGCAAATTCCTACTTTATTTTGATGCTTGTTGTTGAATGATCAACTGGTTGGTCTCCACTGCTTTTTTATCTAAAGCATGTTTGTCCAACCTTTTTGCTTGCCTGGGCCAGATTGAATGAAGAGGAATTGACTTGGACTGCATAAAAAATATCTAATATAGTTAATGTATATACTGTAAATAACAAACTTCCTTTGTTTTTTTAATATTTTTATTATCTTGTGTGGCCACATTACTAGCTATCCAGGGCTGCATGTTGCCCATAGGCCCTGTGTTAAAGATGCCTGATCTAAAGGTAACCAAACTCATCTGCTACTCTGAGAAAAAAATAAATTCTGGATGACAAATTGGATGAGGCAATGTTTGTTCCCTTCAAATACTGAGTGGCTCAGTTTTTCCAAGGGTCTGTTGGGAAGGATCACTTGTTTTAAGATGAAATCAAGAAGAAGACAAAGATGGCAGAGGAAAATAGGGAAGAGAGGCAGTAAAAAATTGAGAAAACCTCCTTTGTTATGCCAAGTATTGTATGACTTATTGGTAAGAAGTGGGGATAGAGAAACTTGAAGTTGAATGCTGGGGAAGGACATGCCTCTCGGTCCCAGCTTCTTATTCTTATCACTGAAAGAACGGGAAGAAGGGATTGTGAGATACATGGGGGGAAAAACCAAAAAACAGAGTCATTATAAAGGGTGGGGGGTTAATAACATCTCCTTTCAAATGAGCTTAACTCATTGTGGCTTTGTCAATATGCTACAGAGTCTATAAATACATTGGCTTCTTCATTCTACTTGCTTGTCTCCAGAGGCTCATTGTGAAAGAAAAACTTCAGTCAGCTATAGTGAGGTCATATGCCCTACTTTTGAGAAGACAATCCATTTTGGAAAACATTCTCTATTATGAAAGATACAGTCCAAGTCTAGTTTAAAGATACAGAGCCACCAGAAAGAGAGAAATTGCACAGATGTTGTCCCTCAATAGTTCCTGTTTCTGCTTGAGGACGTAGTGATTACTGGGTAAAATGGAAGATCATGATTCATGTTCCAACTTTTTCACTTTACCCAGCAGTTCACCTGGCTTGCTAAATTATTATTTGATGGCCTGAAGGAGCTGCTGTTTTTGCAATTTAATCAAGCTGGACTCTCACAATTTAGGAGGCAACTCCTCCTTCTAGGGCTGTGATCAGGTTTTGATCGTAGCCACTGTGCCCAGGAAGGAACAACAACCCCAAAAGAATTGTGGCAGTGGAGAATATCCATGGGTCTAGAGAGAGGAGGTGTCTGCAACAATCTAAAATGGCCAATAGATGTTCTCAACCCTACAGATCTAGGTCTCTCTGTCCCCACTTCTTATCGAGGTAGAACTTGGAAGTATAATCACTGACAGAATGGTCAGGGAAATGCAAAAGCTTTTATCCATTTTGAAAATCCTACAGGATGCTGGCAGCTAAAGAAGAAAATACTACTTTAACACCAAATCAGCTACAGGCATTGATCTAATTCACACATATAATGAGAACAAATTGAAGGCATAGATAGAAAACATGGATTGTCAGGCCATATTTATGTCATGTTTAGATGCAAGTGATAAATAAACTCCATTTATTTCAAGTGAAGTTTTAATCTGAAAGAACGTAAAATAGGCATAATATTAAAAAGAATACAATTAACATAATGAATCTGTGCTCTCTGGAAACATATATAAAGGGAGTCATATACTCTCATAGTCTGACTTTAGGAATTCAATCAGCCGTGGAAATTTCCAAAATTACTTGTGCAATCTACAGCCTCTACCACTCATCATAAATGCTGGCAATTCTATGTACCAAAAAACCAGAGAAAGCTCATATTTCATGTAGCAGTCACAGCTTCTTCAATTAAATTGATTGACTATGGGTCATCAAGATGATGTTGACTCTTAGAGGTCACACAGATAGAACATATGTGGAGTTTCTGTTCCAAACTGGCCCTTTATGTCTCATAACAATGCATCCATAATCACTGTAATAAAGTCCACCAAGTTTGCTGCTGGTTTTCTTTTTTTCTTTTGTTCTACCTTTCTCATTGCTTTGAATTTCTCAAGGAGGTTTCAAAATGATTTTATAAGCTGTTCTTGAAGATACTTTTTCCTGTTAGGAAAAAAAAACAGAACTCACTCAGAAATATGCTGGAATGCAGTGGCAATTCTGACAGAGGAATCTGAAGTCTATACATTGAAAGTTGTCAATCTGGGAAATAATTCATTTACTAAAATTACAATGAGACTAACTTCTTCCTAATATATCATTTATAGTTCAGTTTGCAATTACAGCTTCAGTGATAGATGATAATGCAATTTTTGTTTAACTTTGGAATGACTGATGTAAAAGCTACTTACACTAGTTTCTCATAGATTTTAGCGGTAAATTTGCTTCTGTACACTTTATAGTCACTCATTTTCAAATAACTAAGGTTATTCTTCATAACCATCATAAAATGCTACATGTTGATCAAAGTTCAAATTTAATTTAATTAATTAATTAATTACAATTCAGAACTAATTAATTGGGTAGGAAAATTTTGATTCTGATTATAAATGAAGCCATCCAAGAAACTTTTCAACTTAATCTAAATCTAATTTACTGTAAATGTTCTGTAGAGTATTTTTTTAAAACCAGAACATTGTTCATTATATTCCTGCAAGGTGTCATTATATACTAGCAAGTATTACTAATGTCTTTCACTTTTTGACCATGTTTTCATGCACAGCCTTTCAAAGAAGCCATACACAGCAAACATAGGAAGGGCATAGCCATTTTCATAGCCCATTGTGCAAGTTCATACTTATATTCATTTGTAGAGTCTTTGTTGTTGTTCAGTCATTAAGTAGTGTCTGACTCTTTACAACCCCCTAGACCATAGCATGCCAGGCCCCCTGTCCTTCACTGTCTGCCAGAGTTTGCCCAAATTCATGTTCATTACATTGATGGCACCATATAACCATCTCATCCTCTGCCATTCTCTTCTTCTTTTGCCTTCGATCTTTGCCAACATCAGGGTCTTTTCCAATGAGTACTTAGATGGCCAAAATATTTGAGCTTCTGTATCTCTCTTTCCAAAGAACAGTCATGGTTAGAGGATAGAGGCTTGGCCTCTAAAGCCACATGAAACAAATTGCAATTGATTAATTATGAACTGAATTTCAAAATTAAGCACAAGACCAAACTTGTCAAAATTGAAATAAAGATTGGTTTATATTAGCACTTCTGAGCAGTGAAAGTAGACTTTATGTGAAAAAATAAACACAATAAAGACATACTATACATCTAAAATGGAGGTAGATTAAATTATTCTTGGTTTTTAGATGCTGAACTCTCCCTAGAAACTAGATTGGAACTTATTAGAGATGCTGCAGCAGTAGATTTTCCCCATTGACAACAGAATAGACAAGATAACTGTTGAGGTCTTTTCCGAATATACTACAGTGGAATTGAAGGCTTTATTCTTGCAATTCTAACAACCCTTTCAGCATAATGTACCCTTTGAGAAGAGATGAAGATCAACTACAAACATGTTGACTTGATGACTTAGAAGTTTGCCTCCAATAGATGCATGGAATTTGATCTCTATAAAATTCTAAAAGAAAATGGGGCCTTTTCCTTGGTGACCATACTTAGGATTGTATGTGTGTGGGGGGGTGCATATGTGTGTGTGTGTGTGTGTGTTTGAGTCAATTCCTTGGCATGATTTCAGAAGTGGCTTGCCATTGCCTGCTTCCTAGGACTGAGATGGAGGGATTGGCTCAAAAGTTCATTCCAGGTTCATGACTAAGGTGGGACTTGAACTCAGGATCTCATGGTTTATAGTCTGGTGCCTTAACCACCACACCAAACTGGCTTCCCTTAGGGCTGTGCTATCATACAATCTGCCACTGAAATCAGTGGAATTTAAAATGTCTAGCTGCTAACTGAAGATAGATCTTAATTTCATTCACTCCAAACATTAAAAGTTTATTGGATATAAATGTTCTTGACAGATGAAGAATGTTAAAAAACAATGATCAATTAAATATATGAAATGTTTTGATATGTCCAGCCCTAAAACAAGAGGAATGAAAGAAGCAGTTGGCAATGTTTACTATTTGATTATTTGCATAATTCTTTTTAATCTGCAATCTGACTGACAGCCATATAATTTATCCTCACAACAAATCTGGGAGATCAATATTATTATTTCCTTTACACAACAGGAGCTGAAAAAGTGTTTGCCAGAATTTAATCAGTATTGGGTTATATTTCTGGATTTGTTTATGCAACATATTCATGCATTCTTTAGGCTGATCCCTGGGAAGAAACATCATCAAACACAGAGAAGTACTATTTCATGGCATTTAATCCGTAATAAGAAATTAAATCACCTTAATATTTTATAATAGTAAAAAAGAAATAATAGGGGCCATCATAGAACAATACTCGTTATGGAGCTAGAATAGAGAAACTAATATGAACAATTATCTGTTTCCTTTCCTTTCTGATTTGCTTGTTTGATGAAGCTTACTCTTTGCATCAACATTATTCTTTAAATGTAAACACTCTAGATATTAATAATTGGTATTTCACATTCTGAAATCGAATTGTCTAAAAAATCCTTCACCAAAATGGCATCCTCTATATTTTTGGAATTGCAACTTCCAGAAGACCACAGTAGCTGGAAATTCTGGGAACTGCAATGTATTTAGAGAAAGTTGGTGCTAGTATAAGGGAAGTTAGTTTAAAGGCTCAAGGTTTATGTTGGGAGAAGATCTCTTTTGGAAAAATATGATTTGGTAATCACAAAGTCAAAATCTCTATAGATTGCTATTAACATTAGGTGTCAGCAGGATGAAATTTACCATCAAGGGGATCATATCTATGTTGTAACCCTTACTGCACTTATACACAAGCACTCACCTCTACAGGTGAGAAAACTTACCCTTCTTCTAGGCGCTTGCAAGCTTAAGCAGCTCTTGCAAAAAGTACACGGCTTGCAATTTTCAAATGCTTTCTAAACATTTTCTAGTTGTCACCTACAGTGTGATTGATCATGAGCATCCTGTATTTGGAACCCGGAAAACGATTAATGTCAACAACCTGAAATGAGGCTTAATCCAAGCTGACAACTAAATTAAACTTATAGTCTAGAAATAGTCACAAAAGGGCAAAGAGAGGGAATATCCAGAGATCTTTGATAAACTGCTCCAAATGGTGTTGCAAAGCAGGTCAAAGAATGAAATTGAAATGTACTAATGTGAATAATTGTAGCAGCAGTTCCTCCTCTCCCTTCACAGATACATTTTTCAAAAATTATCTATATCTTTGAATCTGGTATATCCTTTTTTGACCCACCATACATCTAAGCTTAGGTCTTTTCCAATCTAGCAGCTTGCCCTGATGGATATTAGGATATTTTCCAGGTTTTAATGAGAGACTGAGGAACTGATGGTAGAGTAACAGCCAAAGGCATGTATCTTCCTGCTCATTAATTTCTTGCTTCCGGCCAAGGCTGTTTTTGCTAGTAATATACAAAAATTGTTAAAATTTAGGCATTTCAAATTATGTTAATGTAATTTGCTAATGCCACAGTTTAATGGTTCAAGACATTTTTAAGTCTTTTACACAAAATTAAGTAGAGTATCTCTCCATATAGGTATAGAATTTATTTATTTATTAGTACTTACTTACTTACCTACTTATTAAATTTTTATGCTGCCCATTTCCCCTACAAAGGTACACTTTGCGTACCTCCGTTATATCAAGGAGTGACAGAAACCATATGTGCATGATTGACAAGAACTTGGCTTTTTTAAATAAAAGGAGAGTGGCGTATAATTCAAAATTGCAAAGCAGCAGACCCTCCAATGGCACTGATGTATAACTGGAAGTCAGAAAATGCTTCCAAAAGATAGGAGGGAAGCCAAGGGCCACCAGAGTTCAGCACAAGTACCAGAAACTAGTTGGAAATTACAATAAAGAGACCCAATCATGCAAGTCAAAAAGTGGGCAACGGAGTTAAGATCAAAAGTTTAATAAACCCAAAGCTCCTGAAGCCACCTCCAAATATTATAATAGAGTAAAATAATATTTGGATTAAATATTAATTTATTTACATAAGTTATATTTATGGTTTTATTTCAATGTTGTAAGCCACCCAGAGTGGCCTTGCAGCAAGATGGGCAGCAAACAAATAAAATAAATATATAAATAAATGTATTTTTATTGCTCTTTTACCATTAGGCCATTAATGGTCCTGATTAGCCTTTGAACCAGGTGTTAATATACTCACTCCAGTGTTTTACAGCTGCTGACAAAACATCCATTTTATAATCTACACTGAAGTCTAAGAAAGGAGAAGTAGCTTGAAAAAAATTGAGAAAGATACAAATAATGCAATAAAAAGGATCAATCTTTAAATCAGTCAAACCAGTTTTCAGTGCAGAATCTAAAAGATTTGATCAGACTAATCACTTTATTGGCAATGAGAGGGATATGAATACTTGTTGGTATTCAAGTTCCCAAGAAGGGTAATATAAAGACATCATGGCATGACTGGTTGTGGTGTTCAACATCATGAAGTGGCAACCCTGAACCCTGACTTTGGGTATCAGGAAAGTAGCAAATTCTTTGCCATCACTGTTGCTCTAAGTTCACTATTTGGAGAGAGAAATGATATTTATATGATTTTGCTGCCTTGTCTGTCCAAAGGAGTGCTATTGTTTGCCCAATTTGCATGCTATTTATTTAATTTAAAACATTTGAACATGACTTCTTATCAAAAAAATAAATCTTTTATCTCTAGGGAAGTGGCAGAGAGTAGACGTATGCAGAAAAATGGAAAGAGTGTTTTATTTTGAATTTGGGACAAATTGGCTGCTCTCAGTACAATGGAATATTCAGATTTGGCTGCATTTGAGGGAGCCAAACTCAAGATGCCTTGAGCTTCTATGTTCTATACAGAACAAAACAGCCTTGAGTGTTCCATTGTATGCAACCATGAGAATCCAAACCAAGTCCATGACCCCAATTTTTTTTATCTATGATCACAAAAGTAAGTGCAATGAATATTCAGTGATAACTAGGATGGTGGTAATCTTTCTGAAGCAGTGAAATATGCACCATAACATTAGTGTCTCTAGAAATGTGCACATATGTTTAAAAAAGGTAAAGATGACAGATGTGGAA
This sequence comes from Pseudoxyrhopus heterurus, assembly GCA_032468235.1. Classification (NCBI taxonomy): domain Eukaryota; kingdom Metazoa; phylum Chordata; class Lepidosauria; order Squamata; genus Pseudoxyrhopus; species Pseudoxyrhopus heterurus. Next base: position 100,994 of record JANHJO010002991.1, read on the forward strand.
TTGCATCTCAATACCAAATAATTTATCTTGAATGTTTTTACCTTTGGGGACACCAGTGCAAGAGAGTACATAGTATGCTTTTTTTTTCAGATTATTAAAGCAGCCACATCTTTTTCTAGCCTTCATTGGCTGTTTTGGAAGCCACTTTGCTTTATGTGCAAGTCTGCAGAGATAACTGGGAACAGCCACATAAACTTGCTTTAAATATTTGAAAAGATACACTTTGTGCATGTTCCTACATGCTTAGAAGCATCTCTTTCAAAAGATTGGTAGAGTCATGATGTTAGGTGCTACCTTTCATCCCACCTACAGAAAATGCGAAAACATTTTCTAAAACACCCATGTGTCAAAGCTTTCATGGAGAATCCATTTTTCGAAAAGGAGCAGGAGCCGGAGAAAACCTTGAAAGCTAATGGATGAGCTCAGCACAGCAAGCATCTCATCACACTGGCCTCTTTGAACATGGAAGTCATGGTTCCAGAGTCTATCTTGGATTCCTTGAAATAGGTTTCAAATTCATGAGCACAATAAAATTACCTTGCAGGCAGGCAAAGGACTGAGAGGCACAGAAGCTGAAATTCCCTGAATTAGTGACCTATTTAAGGATCAAATTTGTTCCTCAGTAACCCTACTTTCTCAGCAAATTATGCTTGGATTGAAGATTTGACTTTTTTGAGATTCTGATTACCTAGGCTATGTTTTCTGCTCAATCCGCTGGTCACACACTGATTTCCTTGGAGGATGCTTTGGTTCCTCCCAGTTATATTTGACTCAGCTCTGCTGAGCACATTAGAAAAGCAATAATATCAGCATGCTTGGTTTTAGAGCCTGCTTACAGCCACAGAAGCCCAGCAGAAGCCTATACATGGCATTATTCACCAAGCCAGCTGACAAACACTAACAGTATTCCTATGGCTATTAGCTCAAATCTCTTATTTTCTAATACATAAGCACAGTGCATGTTTCTGTATGTTGCAATAGTGCAGCACAGCTCAACCAGCCTTTTAGTCATTCTCGGGGGGTGGGGAGGGAGGGGTTCTCCAAAAAATTGAGATTGTGGCTGAGATGATGTGATTGAAGCTCTACCCATTTTTTAATGTGCTGCTCATGCCATGCAA
>JANHJO010002992.1:24161-38056 GCA_032468235.1 Pseudoxyrhopus heterurus
TATAAGCCGAGGGTGGTTTTTTCAGCCCTTTTTGAGGGCTGAAAAACTCGGCTTATACTCGAGTATATACAGTACATGAGTATTTAACCGTAGTCCATTAACTAAAATTCAAACTACTGTAAATCAAAAAACTTCTCCCTAATGCTCTCACATTAAATTTTTTAACAAAACTGGAGAAATCTTAAAACTCTTCATTTCTATACGTTCTCAAAAAATAAGGACACTAATCATTAGCTCACCACTCAGTCAAACCATAACATAAATTTCTGACTAATACTAAATAGAAGTATTTATATTAATCCTTAGCGCAGTAGTCAATCCCATTATAATTCCCAAAGAAATGTTGACAATAAAAACCTGCCCTAGTCCAATAGTAACAAATTTTACCACCAAAGTGGACTTTTGAGAAAGCAACACACACTGAAGACATAAAAGCAGAGCCAACAGCAATGGCAGAAAAAAAGAGGTTGTGAATGAATTGGCTCCTTGGAAATCCTCTTCAAATCCAGGAGAGGACTAGATACCAAGCTGGCTCCATACAAAGAGTTCATAAAATAAAAACTTTCAGGAGGTTTTGGAGCTCTGGGAGCTAAGGGGAAAATCATCTCCCTTAAGCCATCATTCAACCCCTTCAATTGACACTGGGTTTGCCTTTCGTAAGCACCTTAGGAAATTGCTTGTCACTGATCTTTTTGATGTTAAGAACCATCGGACAAGCAAGTTTTATTATGTTGGGACAGTTTCCTTTTATCCTTGATTAAAGGTTACACGTAACTTTAACAATTAAAAAGAAAAATTCACTTTTGGAAATCAGCAAGAGGGTCTAGAATGTTGATTTGGAAAGGTAAGGGGCCAGATAGACTTTAAACAATGTTTCCTGTTGTTTAATTTTTTATAAAATAATATACAAAGATTTTTAAATTTAAGTAAGAAATTCTCCCATGGGAAAGCTTAGTTGATTGGAAAATGAGCATATGATGAGAGGGGATTTTGAATGTTGACTAAAGTACTAAAAGTACTTTATAAAGTATAGAGAGTTATAAATATTAAAATGAAAGGAGGGACCCATTAATACTATTTGACTGTTGATCGATTGTTGAGAACAATGTACCTAGAAATTACTCTTAAGATTGTGACTACTATGATTGGTTCTCAGAATTCTGGGAATCCCAGCACCCTGTGGTCATATGATTGCAATTTGGTGCTTGACTATCCATTTACATTTATAACCAGTTGTAGCACCCCACAATCCCTGGTGGTTTCCCCAGAATGCCAGTAGGGAAGGTTGCAAGTAGACATCATTGTCTACTCACCCACCCACCTGCTCTCTCCCAGCCCCTCTGCACTCATGCCATATTGGCCACTCATATACCCTTGTTCACCGTCCCTAGTTGTGAGATTATGGATTACTGGTTATGATTATATATTTGAGTGGTTTCAGCTTGAAATTCTGCTGACAGTGAGGTACTCTTTTCCTCTTCAGGCTCTGTCATGCAGTTAATCAATTGTCAACCTTGATCGTTTTCTGAAGATTGTGTCTTTTTTTCATGTTGGTGGTTTTGTTGGTTTAGCAGTTTAACGAATGCTCAATATACATTCATTAGCTATGTTTTTCCTCAGGAAATGTTTTCCCTTGATTGACTAATGCTGAATATTAACTGCAAATGGCAACACATGAATAGTTGCTTTATTAGTGCCTGGAGGTTTCTACAGATCTTCCAAATAATTTATATCGGCGTCTAAACCAAATCAAATGATCTGAAAGCAACAGCAAATTATTACAAAGATAAACAATTATTTGTGTTGAAACCAGTGGAGCTCCTAATAGTTACAATTGAATGCAACTTGTTTTTTTGCCATTGGGACTTATAAAAATTTTGGTCTGTGCCGCCAGGTTCACTTGCAAGGGTAAGTTAGGATTTGACACCGATGAGTTAGTTACATGAAAGTTTCCACCTCCAAATCCAGTGCACCTGCTTTGGGCTATGAATCATCATTATCCTCTTTTAATGACCCCATAATCCCTTGCGGGGTGGAGTCTGGGCAACTGAATGGAGCTGAGTGCTTACTGGCCGGATGCCCTTTCTGTGGCCAATGCAAGAGTTTTTTTCAGCAGATATATTCCCAGATCCTCTACCTAGGATTGAACTCACAGCCTCCTGTTTGTGAGGCGAGAGCTTCCATCTCTAGGCCACTGTGCCACTCGCTTTGGGCTATAAATAGAGCTAATTTATCCTTGGGATATCTGGAAAGCAGAACAAAATCAATTGTAAGCAGAGTTCCACTTGTTTTTATTGGTTCGTTGAATCTCTGGTACTATTTTACTTTTCTGACTGTATCCCATAAAGCCTTGATTTTGGCTGGTAGATAAATTTTATAAAGCTGTGAAAATCTCAACCAATATTTTATTAACTTCAGTCCAATCTTGTTTGCTACTGATCTGACACTCAGAATATATAATTGGCATTTGAGAAAGGAACCCAACTTCCCAGATCTGAGGAATGTCTATACAGGAACAACAAAAAGTAGCCCAATCTAATAATGAAAGCTTCACAAATGTTTTACAAAGCAAAAACAAAACAAAACACAACGTTTGCTGTCACATGTGACAGTTCTGTGTGCTTGGTGTTGTTATTAGGTGGTTATTTCCTGCGGTCTCTAATAGTTTTCTGGGGTGTAGAACACAAGATATGTAAAAGCCCCTGGTTCCAGAAGGCCTTTCAAGAATTTTGGGTAGGTTTACATGAATTCCATCTACAAGTTCTGCCTCCTTCCTTCAGATCAGTACAAATTAAAATCATAGATGGTGCTCAAAATCTTCTCAAAAATACATCTTACAGCTACTGCAGAACTTGAAAGCTCCATAAGCACGTATGACCAAGCCTAGACAACACATATTTATTTCAATGTTAAAAGTAACAACACATCAGAGAATAGAGAACTCAAATGGATAGGTGGTCTTCTCCAGCATTTACAAAAGAAGTGAATCAGGTGGCTTCATTTTCCCTGTAATTGTGTACATTTTAAATATTTTAAATATATTTCATAAATTATATTTATTTCAAATTACAATTGTTTCAATTGATTGAAATTCAAAAATATTGACCTATTTAACCATACAAAATTTAAGGGACAAACTAGGTCCTTGTGGTTTATATTGTGGCTGTGTTAGGTGTGGTATTTACATGTTTCAGCCTCCTTACCTAATTCTATATGTAAAAGGGAAAAGCTTGTGTCTATGAGCAGAATCAATCTAAAAAAAATATGCTGGTAATATCATATGGAAGTTGTTAAGATAGCATCTTTTTCAAAAAAAACAAAACAAAAAAACATGCTATGGGAAAATGTAAAAACATACTTTGCAGAATAGAACAAACAAGTTAATTCTGAGGTTCATTTATGCTATTTTTGTCTCAGAGTATATAGACCAAAACTATCTCCATATGTATTTCAGAGCCTTGATGAGCTCAAGGGTGATGCATGACTTAAGTGAGAAACATAGAATTAGTTCTTCATCCTGATGTCCATATAACAGCATTATGGTTATCATCTGCTACAAAGGAATTGTACTAAGAACATTATGCATTTTAAATGGTCTGGGGTGATCTCTGATCTATTTTCAACAAATACACAGTATGGTTTTAATTGGGAAAGGGTGTGGAGTCCCTATTTGTATTGGAATTTGAGCTTCATGGATTCTCATAAGACCCTCTCCTGCCCCTCCTTTCTAAAGGCTGAAGCAAAATCATGATGAAAATAATGTTTGGTTGGTTACCAAAGCCAACCTAAATTTAAGGGAGCCCTAAATATTTCACCCCAAAGACATCAGAGCTACAGAACAGGAAAAAATTTTTTTTAGAGTCATGGCTATAGTTAAACAAAAAACAAAAACAAATCCTAATTCTGTCTAGGGAGAGAAGTAACTAGCATGAAAAAGTGGCTAAGTTTATAGTTTATAGGGCATAGAGGTGAGAGAAGAACTTACAATGAGGAGAGAAAAAGAAAAAACGTTCAGAAAACCTGTGTTAGGCTTAGTTTGGAATGAGTGGAAAAGAAAAAGGCAATTCTGCTTTCAGTATTAGTTCCCCAAAAGACAACCATGAGCACTACAGTGAGAACTCGCCCTTGAAACCCCTCCCCGGTATTATGTTCCGGCATCATCTGACTCCAACATAACTAGTTGCAAATATAGACAAATATATAAACAAAAAGCCGTGGCTGGCGCAGAATGCATTATTGCTGGCTAACTCTGCTGACCGCCAGCAGTTTGATTCTCACCAGCTAAAGGTTGACTCAGCCTACAATCTTTCTGAGGTGGGTAAAATGAATACCCAGACTGTTGGAAGCAATATGACGACTCTGTAAACTGCTTAGAGAGACTGTAAAGCACTGTGAAGCAATATATAAGTCTAAATGCTATTGCTACAAATCACCGATTATGTTGCAATTGGCCATTCAGTTTAACTATCCCATTCAGTTCTTTGGTTGTCTTCCACTCTATGGAGGTAAAAATCTTCCTCCTTTTTTCCCCATTCTCACCCCCTTTGTGCTAAAAATCAATTTCTTTAGCTGCTATTTTGTATTGTTGGTATTATTTTGCTAGACAAGAGTCCTTTGAGCATTTCCTCTACCACCAGTGAATGATCGTTGTGACAGTCACCCACAACACTTTTCCCTAAAATGTATTATTATGAGGGTAGAAAAAGCAGAGGAGGACCCATATTTTGCTCTAGTCAGATGCCCAGATCAGCTTCCGACTCTGCTGTGTCTAGAACAGTCTATTACTAGGAAATTCATACTAAACAGCTAAATATATTCTAATCCAGAGCTTAAAACATTGATGCCGACACTACATTGATTTTCATATATGCAGATCTTTGATGCACACCCCAAAAATTAGCACTGAAGGGGAAAAAAAACACCCTATTATCCAGAAGGCCGACATGTACAGTCATGCATGATTCCTGCACTGAAGACATCTAGGGTGGAAGAATAGCAGCAGAGAAATTTTATTGTTAAAAGAATCTTTAATCAAGAAGAGATTTTTTTAATAATAATTACAACGATTAAGAATATCAATAGCATATTTTTTGCATCACATTGCCACTGTATTTTCTTGTTATTATCAAAACCAAAAACTAAATTGTAATCTTTCTTGAAACAGTGCATTTGTTGCTTTGAAATGTATTTATAGAAAAGATACTGCAATCTGGAGGGGCCTATCACATTGATTTCTCTTTATGAAAAGCTTAGCTTGTATAATGCTCTTTCTCATACAATGTGAACTTCAAGATTCATGGCAATACATGTATTCCGCAATATGTAGCACTGCAGGAAAAAAACCATTACTTTTCCTTGCTGGTTCAAAAATACAATGCTTGTAGTTTCCCGTTGCCTCGGAGAAGAGGGGAGCCATACTTTTTGCCTCCATTTTACAAATTCCTTTTCTATATAATCATAATTGTTTACAACAATTTTTAAAGACCCACCAGGATTTTGGACACTGAACAATCTGCATTAGAATCATGCCTTTAATTTTAGCTGTGGCTGGGTAGGTTTTGTTTATTCAGTGGCAAGAGGAATGCATTCTATCAATTTTTCCTGTTGAATGCTATGGTTCTTGAACAGATTACAGCTCATTTCTAAGTGAATTGCATCAACGTGTATTTTAAAAAGATTCACACTTTCTTTAAAAAAAGTATGTTTTATACATATGCATTCAAAACAAGTACTTAGAAGCACATTATTCCTTCAGTACACATGCAAGTGGGATTCCATATAAGAATTGAATCTGTTTTGGTGGTGTAGCAGATAAATGGCTAACTCTGTATGAATCAGAAAGATTCAAAGATTTATGGTGCACACTGCACTTTTACAGAATACATCACTTTGAAAGCATAAGGCATGCATGGAGATTTTATATATTTTAGTAGACAGTATTTTATAAGCAACATGGATTTTTTGTTTTTGACTCACTGTTAAATATTGTTTTTTACTAGTTTACGAGTACTAGTTGCAAAAAATAAAACACATATTGTCAAAACAGTACTGAAGAATGTTTATCGTTGATCAAGTTAATCAAGTTATGGACTGCATTAGTAGACTCTTATTGCAACACCAATACAACTTCGGTGGCATGTTTTCATAACTGGAACATGTTTCTTAAAAGTGTCATTATCCAAGAAAAAGGAGGGGAGCTTGCAAAACCTAATACTGCACAGAGGAAAAAGTAGCAATAGAACTTGGGGAGTGGGCATGGTATTGGTGATAACTAAGGTAGGTTGCATTACCAGTAAGTTCTGGCCAAAAAAACACTTACAAAAGCTGATTTGGGACGGCCATGTTTCTAGATGATGTTACCAATTTAATTATAAATGGAGAAAGTTTTAAAAGATTTCAAATTTTAAATGGAGAATTTCAGCTACAGTTAAGAGGAGCTTCCAAGAGCAGAACCACTGTGCTTCTGGTTATAGTTACTGGTGGGAAAATGAAAGGTTGCCACAGCTAGGAGATGTGGGCTGCCTAGCCACTATGAGGAAATTGGATACCAGGTGCAAACGTTTTTTTGTTTCAGTATTCACAGGACCTTGTTTTAGTAGAAAAAATAAGAAAGAAAAATGCATATGATGCCTTACAATGGTAACAATTTCTAATTAGTGCCTATTTAATAGACTCCATCTTATTCTGTGAGATGCAGTGAGTTTTCTCAAATGGTTGCACAGAATTATTAAAAAGACGTTGAAATACAAGGGTCAGTGGGTCAGATTTCTCTAGAGAATCCATGTATGCAAGATAAACATCAGTTAATATTTCATCTCTAAATTTGATAGTCTTTAAGGTACCTAAGTTGTTTGTTCTGATTTGGTTGGTCATTGTAATTCTTTTCTTTTTATTGGAAAACAATAAAAGCCTATAAAAAGGTAACATTTCTGTTAGGCCAACTGAAGATACACAAAATAGTTGCAAGCTGTTTTTTTCCCCTCATGGTCAACATATCCATTATTGGTTCTGTTCATTTTCATTAGTTTATTTGGAAATTAGAATATGTTTGAATGAGTGGCAGTCACAGTGCATTTTATTATTGGAGTATGCTAAAATGGTTTATTTCAGTATACCTTTCCTAGTGTCAAAATGTGCCATTTTTCACAATAGAGTACCAGTAGTATTTTCATGGAAGCAATATCACCACCATACTACATTTAGTTTAACAAACTAATGCGCAAGTAATTTTACTCTCATGTTGTTTGTGCCATTACCACAATGTCATATATTTTTGAGACTAACTACATCATCATATATAGGAAATATTTAGATCATTTTTAATGATAATGGACACATTCACAATTTTGACATATTTAATTTATACAAAGAATTCATTCAGTGTAAACAAGCATAGGAAAAATACTTTTAAGATGGTCTTTGGAACAAGAACTTTGTTTGAAATTGGTATGGAATGAAAACTACAGTTATCCCATCCTTCCCCAACTTGGCTCCATCCAGCAGTTTTGAGCCTACGGTTCCCAACATCTCTAGCTAACATGATGCTCTGGGAATAGCACTTCCATTACCTTTGAACAGCATTATATTTGGAAATGATGGTATAATCTCTTACCATATTATAATTATAATTAATTAATGTTAAGAAACAGTGTGCTTTAAATCATCAAATGAAAACTATTTTTCAGCACTAAAATATTCATGCTACAGTGTCTTTTGCTAAACAGCCTGTGTCACATATAGCAATAATTTAGGAAAAGCCCATTTCTCAAGATCAATATAATATATATACTTTCTCATGACTGGGAATTTTAAAAAGACATCTTGGACATAAAAATGGGTAGTGGAATATGTAAACATTATGATATACCTGAAACACTGGAAGGAAATGCTAAATACAATTCATATCATTACATTAAAATGTCAAAATAGGGGAAAGCACAATTTGTATTGATTGAAGAAAACGATTAGTCCACAAAGGCTGCTCATGATTCAACCTCTTCTTTATTTTTCATTACTTTTTAATATTTATCTTGTCAGGTGGAGAAAATGGCCCCAGCAAAAAAACATCACAATATTTCTCTATTATTATCCATTAGTTGAAGATTGACAGTTTATTTTCCTGAGTAAAGTCACTGATGTTTTCAATATCTTCTTTAATTGTTCAAATAAAATAAGGCAGTTAATGATTATATCACTCAATCTTTTCCCCTCCAGAACTGAACAACTGTTTAGTCTTTAACAGATCTGTTTTTCCTAGAAATGCAAATAATAAAATTGCCTTCAGCACCAACTGTGATCAATTGCCTTGGATTTCCTAGATGAGCAACTTGGATCATGATAGATCCTTGAGAATCACTGATGTCAAGCAGCAAATTGCACAGTTCAAAATTTCTTTTCAGACAAAAGATCTCATATTCTATTTTGATATCTTTTTTCTGCTTAGAATTAACCTAGATGTGGTTGCAGATAATGCTGTTCACTAAAATGGAAAGAAAATGTCTCTGATGTTAATAATTGTTGCATCTGAAAAAAAGCTTTTTTTCCTAAGGAAGCAAGCAAATTCCATGAACAAAAAATTGCTTCCCAATTACAAAAGTGAATTTTGTGCTTTTTTTTCCAAAAAAAATTCCAAATTTTTTGAACTCCAATTAGATCAGTTTGTTTTTTCTCTAGTCCATTTGATCATAGTCTCTGGTGAACGGTACAGGAATATTAGCTTAGCATATAAATCTTCCTCTAGTTCTAGTTCACCAGTCTCCCGCACTAAGAAGATATCTGTACACAGCTTTAGGATACGATCCACGTTGGGAAGCTCTTCAAACATAATAGAGTGGGAGATTCCGCTGAAGAATTCACGGACAAATTTTCCTATTACCAGCACAACTGAAGCATATAAACCCATGATTCTGCAAAACATGAAACATTAACATTTTAAAATGTGAAATAATTTGAAGGGAGACAACAGACAGACTTAGAGCAGAGATGCAGCATGTCTAGATAAGGGTCATGGGATGGTTCAGGTGGTAAGTGGTAAGGCATGGACGGGGTGGCTTGGCTTGGTGCAGGCTGTGTGCAAGTGTCTCTCCCTTAAGCAGCTGAAAATCCTCCTTGGATTTTGCCAGGGATTTTCAGCCACAAAGCTGATGGACATGTCCACAGCAACTCCCCCAACTCACACCTGATCTTGGTCTCTCTCCCCCCCCCCATGACATCTTGCACTCTTTACCTGGGACTCTGTCCACTTAATAATCCACAAGATTGCTTAATAACTGCAACTGAGAGCGCCGTGATTGCAGCTGTTAAACAAAGTGGTCATGTGACATCTTGCTTAAAGACTGCTTCCCTCAATGACCGAGATTCCAGGTCCATTTACAATTGTAAGTCAGGGACTATAAGTAGAACATAAAATCGTCAACTGCCAACAAGAAGTCTCAAGAAGTCCCTTGGCTGAAATTTTGCATCTCTTTTTTCCCATTTGAGTACCCCAATGGTCTGAATGATGTTTGTTTTTCTGATGGGGGGGCAGTTGACTTCTATATACTGTTATTATAAACACTTGTCTGCTTTCAAGCTCTTCTAGCCTTCACCTCATTAATGTGGAAAAGAGTGGGCTGGATTATACTCTGTTGCCTATATTTAATCCAAATTGCAAATTGGTGGGATAAATTAGCTATGGGAGCTTTCAGCCCCAATAAATTTTTCCATTAAAATGTAACTATCTGGATTCAATCTTATTTCTGATTCTGTTTTATTGATGGTAAAACTACCATTAATGTTCTCATCCAGTTACAGGATCTTCTACTCAGTCATAAGGATAAAAGTGATGTGATAAGAATTGATAACAATCACCTTTTAAAATTTATGAAAGCAGAGACACCCATACTCAAACATGTTTTCAGATATGAGAGCAGTTGCTATATAAAACTAGAAAAATATGCAGTTTGAACTGCAGTTTAGGGACCAATTTTAATTTGCTTGGAACTCTTTGGAGTATATGTTCCAAATTGCATCTATAACTGCTGAACAGTGCCAGGTCTGGTTGGAAGCATGAGATCCAACGCACAGCAGTAATAAATCAAATAGTCAGAATCTAAATACTTTTTTTTATTCCTTCAGAATCTACTGAAGGCAGCATAGGCTTGTGAGAGGACCTACTTTACAGCTGTTTACATCCGAATAGACGCCCATATTATATGTATGGTAGTTGATGAGAATAGTTATGACAGACTCTATTTTATCATTTAGGGCAGGGCTGTCAAACTCCCGACCTGCGGGGCCGGATGCGTCACGCACTGGCCATGCTCACACCCGGTTTAGCAAAAGGGAAAAAAGTCCCGATACGTCACGTGACGGTGCCTTGATGACGTGAGTTTGACATCCCTGATCTAGGGTTTTCAGTTATCTTACAGCCTTTAGAACTTGATCTTTTTCAACCATTCCTAATAACTTGATAATTTGGACATGGTTTTCGGGGATAATGGCAATGAAACCAGTCTCCTTCAGATGATCACATCTGAGGAAAGTTTGCTTCAATACAATGTAAATATAAACAGTAATGCTTCCGAAACATAAACAACGTGTCTTATATTACATAATAAAGTTAACATGAAGTATTTGCTTACCCATAACCTGCCAAAAATCCAAGACTGGGAGGACTGACTTTGTCACTGAACACCATTAGTTCCAATCTAGTTTTATTTGACTCCAAAAATTTGTTCTTCTGGTTTAAAACCCACCATTCATGAAGTTCACCAGACTTGTTATTATTGGATAGTGAAACAGTGATATCTTTAAACTTCCCACCTACAAAAAAGAAGAGAAGGAACAAAAAAACCCCATCCTCTTTATTAGCTATTCCAGAGGTGTCCAGCCTGCGGCCTATGGGCCACATGCAGCCCTGGACAGCTAGTAATGTGGCCCCACAAGATTGTAAACTTTAAACTTTATATTTAGATGTTTATATACAGTGTGTTTATATACATTGATTATATTACATATTTTATATGCGGCCCACGACAATTCTTTTTCACTTGATGCAGCCCAGGCAAGTCAAAAGGTTGGACACCCATGAGCTACTCAGAGAAGCAAGAAAATACTTTTTCAATTTCCCACAAAAAATATGGAATCAATGACCTCACACCATACAAATGTTTCATAATTGTAAAATAATTTATGTTAGAGATAAGTTTACCACTGCATCTGTTCTCAGTGAAGAATTAACTTAATGTCAAAATATACTTCTGTATACTGTATCTCTGAAGATTAGTGTCTAGAAAAGAGAATACCTTCTGAAAACTTAGAACTAGCCATCCTTCTTTTAAGCCTTCAGATTGTCTGATCAAGGCCTGTATCAGTATGTCTGAAAATAAAAGGAAGCAAATGAAATCCTTCTCCCTTATCCTAACATGCTACCTTCCACTGTAGTAACAGGAGTGCTGTAGCTGAACAAGATTACTTCCTTGATTGTAAGCAATACTGCATAAGCAAAACTATTTCAATCTACAAGGCCTGTAGGTAGTCCTTGCTTAATGACCATTTGCTTAGAGATCTTTTAAAGTTATGACGATGTACTGTCAGCCAGTCCTCCAAATTACATACAGCCATTGTAGCAACCCTGGTCATGTGATAAAATTTGAGCGCTTGGAAAGCTGCCTGCATTTATGACTGCCAGCATTCATTTCAACTTTTCTTATCTACCTATCTCCTCCCTCCCTCCGGCCTTTTGGCTGTCCTTACCCTGCTGCCACTGCCTACTTCTTCTGCCCTCTGCTGACTGTTGCCATCTTCTTCGTGCTGCCAATGAGGTGTGTCCAGCAAAAGCAGCTGCTGACACTTTTGGAATGCTGCATATGTGGCATCACAAGGCCTCTCCATTGCTTCGCAAGGCCACACGAAGCTCTCATGAAGGACCAGCAGCTGCCTCAGCCAGGCACACCTTGTCAGCAGTGGAAGAATAGTGAAGGTCAGGTAGGCCAGAGTAGCCAAAGGTAGGTAGTGGTACTGAAGTGCAGGAATAGGCAGGTGGGAGGAATTGAAGCGGAGTCCAGCACGACATGGTTCAAAAAAGTGTGAGGTTCTGTCTTAATGATCATAACTGGGAACCAGAAGTGCTGTCACTAAATGATGCAGACGTGTGGTAATTCACTTTATGACAATTTTGCTTAACGATGAAAATTTTGGTCCCAATTAGAGTCATTAAGCAAGGACTACCTACAATGTAAGTTGTGAAAAAATCAAGAGAGAAAAGGATACTTCCCCCTACCTAAATATAAGGAAAACCTGGTTCCACGAAGGATGCCTTTAATACCTCTCAAGGATGCCTCTCAAGGTCATATGAGATAAATCATTAAAAGATTGCAGATGCAAGAAAAAACATTTCATCAGCACTTTCTGTTAGCCTTTGAGGCACCACAAAATGAAACATTTGAATTTTTTTTGTTTCTAAGTATCATTCATCCACCCCTTAATCTGCAACATGGGAGACTCATAAATTACAAAACAATATTTTATCACTTGAAAGAATGCTGAAAATTCATACCTTCCAAAAGTTGTTTTATAGGTTTTGCAGCGTTATCGCTAGGTGCCTTGATATAATGTGGATATACTCCAGCAAGCATCCTAGGTAAGGAACAACATGATTTAAAGATATTTAATAGAAATTTATTTACAATGTTTTCTGGTCATAATTGATCTTTCTTATCTCATACAGTGACTGGCTAAAGTTATTCCGGCACCATAAGTGACTCGCGATTTTAACATGTCTTCCTGGTTTCAGTCCAAAACTTTATTTGATCCACTACATTGGCTCACTATTATAATTATAAATATTTATGAGAAATTCCCAGGTGGCAAATTCCATGTTCATTTTCTTTTTAAATTTATTATGCTTCGATATAGTGAAAATTTGAAGACAGCTAGCCCATCATCAAAGTATTCTCAATTTTGGTATCAGAAGGGTAACATTTTTCTATTAAAACAAACTCCAGAACAGTTAACTATTAATCTTCAGCGAAAACATATAAAGAATGGTTGATGGAATTGGGTATGTCTAGTTCAATGAAAAGAAGGACTAGGGGTGACATGATAGCAGTGTCCCAATATCTCAGGGGTTGCTACAAGGAAGAGGGAGTCAAGCTATTCTCCAAAGGATCTGAGGGCAGGACAAGCAAAACCTTTCCCCCGGATATCAGGACCATCTCCAGTCTTCTATCCTTCCGCAAGGCAGTGAAGACCTGGTTGTGCCAGCAGGCTTGGGAGTGAGGAAGTATTTTAATCTGTCTTTTTATTCTGTTTTTATATTGTTTTTTACTCTGTTTTACATATGTTGTACACCGCCCTGAGTCCCTAGGGTTAAATCAGCTGCGGTGATTTTCCCTGCTGCGCCATTTTGAAGCGTCAAATTGCCTGTTCCTGTGTAGCCGCTGCATTAATTTTACACCTAACCATGCTCTCTGGTGCAATGAAGAGTGGTGAGAGTGGTAAGGATTTTACTGTTACTGTACACTGTGCGTTCTGTGGCATATTTAACTACAGTATTGTATTTGTAAACTTCAAAATCTTAAAAAAACAATAGAGTTCATAGGGGTCTGGAATGGATCGATCGTATTTCCATACAAGCCAATGGAAAAATTTTTGGTTCACGACCAACTCGGTTCACAACCAAAGTTATGGAACGAATTGTGGTCATGAACCGAGGTTCCACTGTACAGTAAATACAGGGGTGGGTTTCAACCGATGTAAAAACCGGTTCGGTCGGTTTTTGTAAAATAAAATAAAATAAAATAAATTTTTGCCCTCCCACATGCCCAGAACCTCTAGCTACCTTGATTCGCTGTGTTTTCAGCACAGCTGATGATTGGGGAAGCCTGCCTCAGCTGTTGGTCCGCATAGGGGCT
>JANHJO010002992.1:82000-93466 GCA_032468235.1 Pseudoxyrhopus heterurus
CACCTAGTGGCTGATGTTTAAACTTAATAAAAAACAGTATCCTTTTTTCAATGTCATATCTGCTCACCACAGCTGATGGTATTCCTGTATAAAGACAATGAACAAACAATAGAGGAGATGGTATTATGCCAGAATTATGCCTGTGAAGAATTTCTGTTTTCTGTTTTAACTCAGTTAACAACCATTCATTTTAGAACCAGTTGTTTCTTCTCTTGCCTATCTCAAAATTTGGCTGCTCTTACTTTATGAGTAGGAACAAACTTCTTATCTGTGAGCCATAGGTTTCATCTATCTGCCTGACTTCTACTTCCAGACTCTATGTCACATATGCTTGTCTAGGTTAGATAGTTTTCTTTACCAATTTTTCATTTTTAAAACCATGTGTTGAACTGAAAGATATATTTTTGTCTCTATAAAAATGGCTTAATATGTCTTCCTAACTGGTGAGCTGCTATAGGAAAATATAAGTGAAAATTAATTTAGGAATATTGAAACAATGAATTTCTGATATAATTGATTAAATGTATGTACAATGTACATCATTTGTGTGATTATTTGATATGACAACAACAATTGATTGAAATGATGTACTGGTAATCTATAAAAATTACACAGATAACTACTGCCATAAAATAGTTTCTTATTTAATGGACTCCCCCATTTGGTCCATTAAAATGTGATTTATTAGTATTACTGCATCATTGCTCATGAATTCAGAATGAAAATAAAAATAATAAGATTGGGAAAATAATTTCTGAAAAGATACTGAAACATGAATAATGCCAAATTTGCAATGGTATGGAATTATAGTTTTCAAAACATGTTAATTCACTTTTATGGCTCATAGAGATAAGTAAACTTTAAACATAAATATCTTTCTCTTAGATTGATAAATGCATTTGTTTATAGTTATAAACAAAAAGACTTTAATTTTTAGGGTCCAACTTATTTCTACTCAGATGACTCCACCAATATATAAGTACCTGAAGGGCTATTTATACAGCTTGCTCACCACCTACAGTAATGAAAACATTACTTCCTTTCACATAGAAGTTAGTGAAGCCCACAAATTTTACTTTAGAATGGATTAGGTATGTCCAAGTTAATTTTCATAATTGGACAGATCCAGCCTGGGGATCTGTTTCATGATCCCCCATACTCATCTACTAGTTCTCTTTTTTAATGCTGGTGGGTCAAGGTAGAGCAGAGGAAGAAATAAAACTTTACAAAAACCAAGTTCTGTACAATTCAAACATCTATGAACATGCCCAAGTAATTCACTAACTGCATGAACTAAGATGTTTTTTATTACTCCAAAAAATAAATCAAGACACAACTAAGTATCTAACTAAGTATCAGAGTACAAGTGAACAAAATTCAATAGAAAGTGGGAAACACCACAAAGAAATATTTTGCCTTAATTTGGGAACATTTAAATAAAATCCTGCTGATCAATAAGTGAAGGAGAAAATAGCAACTGCAACACACCTTGTCTTTTCAAAAACTTATATAAGTAAAAGTACCTGAGAAGCTTTATTTTGCACATTAATAAATTTTTCAAAGAGTAAAAAAAAAAAGGAGACTACAGATGACCAAGAGGCAACTTTTACGAACCAAGATAACATTCAGAGGGGTATGCTTAACTGAACAGTCCTCCTAAAAATGTTCTCCATTCCTAGGGTAAGTTTGACATACTGCAGTTTTGTTGTACAGGTAGTCCTCAACTTACAACCATAATGAACCTTTTCTGACAAGCAAAGTAAACAGGGAAACCAGATTTACGGTTAAGTGAATCTGGTTTCCCCATTTACTTTGCTTGTCAGAACGTTGCAAATATGAACCAGTTGCTATGCGTCTGAATTTTGATCATGTAACCATGGGGATGCTGCAACAGTCAACTATGAAAAACGATCATGTCACTTTTTTCAGTGCTGTTGTAACTTCAAACTATCACTAAACGAATGGTTGTAAGTCAATGAGTCAACTTGTTAGTCCAGGATAGTTATAATTTGAATATAATATTGCAACATTTGAACAAGAATAAAAATAATTTATGAAAACAAACAATTTTTCTCTAGGTTTATATTTCTGTTCTACCAATAAGCAATGTAAATTACATTGCCCATCACCTATTCCTGAATCCTGGAATAGCATGATGCAATAACTGAGTGAAGAAGAATGTGTGTGAAAAACCAAAAGGATCCAACATGAGCAAGATGTATCAAGATGCTATTTAAGATGCATCAGAACTGAACCAGAGCATGAATATTCCTTTTGCATTGCTCTATTTCTTAGCCATATTTTCCACTAGAATCCAGCCAGATTTTAATGCGTTCTTACTATACTATGAAGATGCACAGCCTCAATCACATTGAATATAAATAGGTATCATAATAAGCCAGCCATAAGAGTGCTTCAGTAAAGGCCCAAACAGAACAGTCATTAGTAAGAAGCTACAGTCGTCATTGCCAACTTTAGAGTTACAGCTGTTAGCCATCCATAATCAATATTATGCTGTGCAGAACCCCTCAGAATGCAGATATAGAAAATTGTGATACAGAAGCAAAAAACAGAAAGAGAAATGTTCAATTATAGGGAGGCACTGAAGAGTATTAAGTCTATTCTAGGAATAAATATTTGAGCCTAGTCCCTGATGAGCAGTCACTGCAACAGATGGAAACTAAAGCTATCAAGACTTTAAAAATAGCAGAACAGTATTACAATAATAGCTGATAATAGAGAATAGGTAGATTAATACATAGATAATTCAACATTGAACTGTGGGCATTTAGTATTCTCTGAGCTTAGTTATTTTCCTGCAGACATTTCATTACCAGGTTAAGCAAGATTGAAAGTGCATGAGGGAGTGGAGTTTGCTGGCTGTTTATATATGTTGGCTTGCCTTGTCAGTCTTGATTGACATGTGGTTTCTTCCTTGATGGTTGCTTGATTAGCATATTGTTTCTTCCTTGGTCATTATCTGGTGCTGCTTTCTGCCTATTTAGGTGTTGCTGGCCAGGGAGGATATGCTATGAACTATTTGTTTCCTTCCTTGACCTTTGGTTGCATCTTTTAAATGATATTAGATGACATTTATCTTTATTTATCTATGGATGACTGATTTATGTGAATATTCAATATCCAGGATTTTCCTAAGAGTTTTGGATTTGTCTTGGTCTAGAACAAAGGTGTCAAACTGGATTTCTTTGAGGGCTTGATCAGCATTGCGGTTCTCCTCCACGTGCGGCCCTGAGGGGTGGGACACGGGACTGACCTGCAGCATCCTGCCAGCCAAAATGGAGTGTGAGGGGCCACACTGCCAGAGGCACTGCAGGCCAGTCATTTACTATTTCCAGGACAGCCCCGCGGGCCAGATTTAAGCCTTGAGTTTGACACCCCTGGTCTAGAATGTCAACAATTTCCTTGGTAGGGCAAGACACTCAATCAGACTTGACTCTCGTATGCACCAATAATGCTAGCTAGCCTGATAACAAAACATCTGCAGGAAAATAACCAAACTCGGAGAGCACCAAGAACCCAATAGCTGATCATTTGGCATTAGGCTCAGCCATTCTGCTACCTCAGTTGTTCCTGGATACATTTGAGGGTTACCTTCTAGATGCTCTCAATTGTAGCTTTTTAGAATATATGGGATTACTTACTTCAACTTTTTTCTATTTACTAACCTTCAGATACTTGCATAATCTACCACTAAAGTCACACTGTGGTTATCTAACATGGTAAATAATAAGGCATTCATAATATAGCTTTCATATTTCTATATTCTGGAATAGAAGTGTTAAAAGCTTTAAATTGGTAGTCACAATAGAGTGACTACCAACTTCTGCTTTCTTGTGTATTAGAATAATTGATCAGTGGAATCACTTGACTCCAGACGTTGTGGGTGCTCTAACATTGGAGGCTTTTAAGAAGGGATTGGACAACCATTTGTCTGAAATGTTATAGGATTCCCTGCTTGAGCAGGGGTTTGAACTAGAAGACCTCCAAGGTCCCTTATTCTCTCTTATTCTGTGTGCATTGGGTGTGCATTGTTGCCACAAGCTTGATTTTTTTTATCACAGCTTGCATCTATCTCTGCTGTGGAATCTTTTTTTTTTTTAATATATTAGTATCTTCATGTTTCCTTTGCTACTTTATATATCCCAACTTACTATTTGCTTGATAAAACAATGGCTTAACATCCAGTAGAAAATAAAATAAAACTGAATGTATCAATTGCAAGTCATTTTTTTTAAAAAAGAGCTTCAATTAAAGCAAGGGGAATATCATAAACATACACTAAAGCCCAAATACCTGAACTCCAAACACTTAGAATGTATTTGATTTAAATATTAAAACCTAACAAATTTACATACACAAATGTATGCACATGCATAACAGTATATTGGTACCAGCATGTTTCCAGAGGAAATCTTTATGTATAATTAATTTAAAGAGGCTGAACATTTACTGAATTCTGCTCAGCTTTAAAATGAACCAATATTCTTAGCTTTTAAAAGTAGACTATTAAGATTCCACTGCATTAAACAAAAGAACTGTAGTACTGGGAAGTTGTGTTATTTGAGTACCATTATGTTCTCTGAGTATCAGGAATAGCCTTATTGTTTTTATTTTAAAGATTGAATGTACAACTAAATAAACACTACATTTTTAGGTAAAAAAGGAATAATTAAAATACCCACCTATTTATTATAAGATAAACACGGCCATTGACTTTGGCATGGCTTTGGTAACAGATGAAAGTGTGAGAATGCATAAGGTGGCAGCAGAAAAATTAGAGAAAGAGAAAGAGAAGAATACTGTTAAACAGGATTAAAGATAGATATTTTTCTCAGGAAGCACACAAGGAAAAAAGCTGCAATGATATAGTATGCATATTGAAAAAAACATCACAACCCCTGCAAAAAGAAGAACATGTAAACTTCTATTTGTCCATGACTTCATTTTCATTGCCAGGGACTAGAAGGAGGAAAGTACATGAATTGTTCCATTTTGTTGTCTCTCTTATTTGGCTTGTTTTTCTGTTCCCATTTATTAAATATGGAAGTTAGAAAATAAAATGAAATAATATACGCACATACACAACTGTACATATATGAGAGCCAGTGTGGTATGGTGGTTATAGCTTTGGGTTAGAAACTAGGAAACTGTGACTTCTAGTCCTACTTTAGGCAAGGAAGCTAGCTGATTTTAGGCCAGTAACACTCTATCGCCCAACTTACCCCAGAGGTTTGTTGTTATGGGAAAATAGGAGGATAAAAGAGTATTAGGCATGGTTGCTACCTTAAATTGCCCAAGATATACAAAAGATGGGATAAATATCTACATTTATATACCTATATCTATATATCATCTATATCTGTTTAACAATAGTTACAGATATTCCCCACAGAGAGAGAAGTCAATTATACTTTCAGTCATTTGTCCACTAAAGATGAAAAGTTTATCAGGAGAGAGCTTCCTCAATTCAGTTCAACAAATATAGTTGCAAAACAGATAGCGATTACTCATTTGAAAAGTTAAGCAGTCAAAGCAATTTCCTTGAGTGATCAGTTTTGATTTTTTTCACATTTGAATGTTTAAAATTTCTAATAATTTCCTATACCATTTGTGAAGGAAAGAAAAATAAATGAACACACACCATACCACCTGTCTCTTCCTAATTACACTGACACCAAAACTATATATTCATCATGATGTCATGCTGAGAGGTATATCCTT
The DNA here is from genome assembly GCA_032468235.1 of Pseudoxyrhopus heterurus. NCBI lineage: Eukaryota > Metazoa > Chordata > Lepidosauria > Squamata > Pseudoxyrhopus > Pseudoxyrhopus heterurus. The sequence goes on from JANHJO010002992.1 coordinate 87,743, forward strand.
TTGTTCTTGCCTCACATCATTTCCAAGTACTTAAAGGGTAGAATTTATATTATGATGTATTGTCACTTACAATCTACTTGTAGACACCTGCATAGGAGACTAGAGATGCAAATAATTTAATTGATCCAATTTTCTAATTTTTCATATAGATTTTTGTTTGTGCTTTTAATTCCCAAAACATAGTGGTCTCTTATAAATTGTATCATTTTTGGGTATGGGATGGCATATAGTCTCATCAATCCTATGTTAAGTTTTGATGCAGTTATTCTTAATTCTTTTGGGGTTGAAATTTGAATAATATATTATTCTGCCTTTATTTCACTTCTATGAAAGCAGCTATTTTTTAATTTTCTAAGTTGGCTTTTGTCCTTAAAGAGCATTCCTACATAGAATCAGATAAGAATACAGCAGTGACTCTTTTGTTATACAGTATCATTATCCCTGATAGTTTAGTTTCACAAAGGTTTCCAAATCTGAGCCTTATGACATTTTTTTCTCTCTGTAGGAGAACCATAATAAGCATCAACATGATCTATTTTGACCGTAGAGAAGAAGCTGCATTTCTTTGTCTCTTGCGCTTGCATTTTTTATTTTATTTATGTAAAACTTGTTAAGATAAAATATTAAACTAAAATAATAAAATGTTAAATCATTGAAAGTTTTCAAAAATAAATTGAACAACTATTTGACCAGGATGATATAAAATAACTAGAAGACCCCCCCTCCCCAACTTTTTGATTCTATGTTAAAAGAATGTTAATGGTCAATACATACAACCAAGTTCCTTCTCAAATTATAACTAATGCAACAACCCTGAATATATTTGGTAGGAAATAAATCTCATTAAATTCTGTCTGGTGCTGGGAAAACCACATATAAAGAATTCAGACCAAAATAGCATTTTTGTGGTTGTAGTGAAGGTTTATAGATCATGATATTTCTAAGTGGTATTTATTATTCAGCCACAGAGAACAGGCCATCTTTCTCTAATTATTTTTTTTTTTCAAAATCCAGAATTACTTGACTATAAGGTGATAGAGACAATTTAACCAACCAACCAACCCCACAATTCAAACCTTGGGGGCAATAAAATGAAGGAAATTTTTCTGTTTTGTTTACCTGTAAATGGCATTGTCTTGTTTGCTGACTATGGCTTTTAAATCTGTGAGTTGGAGGAATCGATCATGGAAGTAATGCAAGTGCAATATGCATACCAATAGAAAGGACGTTGGGATAAAAATGCGAGTGAATAATTCTGCTGTAGAATACTGTTCTAAGCCAAGATCCTTTAGCCTGAAACATAAAATAATTCAAGTTATAGCTATATTTCATAACTCATAAATAACCTTCACAATCTTTTAGACTTGTCAGAAAGCACAAGGAAAAGTTAAAACATTTTTATTTTTATAAAGAGTAACCAGTTTTGAAAATTATAAAAAAACAACAAAATAGTAATACTATGCCGATGGGATCCAGAGACGGATCCAGAAAAGACTTGCAAGAAAGCTTCTAAAAATAGTTGTGAATTTTCTTTATCTATTCCTTAACCTAAAAATCTAAATTTAGCTGTATTCCATGGCAGAACATTACCCAATATTGACCTGGTACAGCACCAAGATTTTACCTTGGTGCTTACAATGTGAAAAAATGAATTCAGAATTATAATACAAAGTAACATGTAAAAAACAGAAACAAATGAACATAACTGAAATAATGTTGAAAAGACAGCAGATGAATTAAATTCAAAGACCTACAAATATTAGATTGAAAACATATTAAAAGTCTTAGGAAAAATAAAAAATGGTTGCCAAGTTCATAAAAATAAGCATGTGCATTCTGCCAATCTAAGACTGCAACTGTTTTGTTCAGTATAATGGATAGGCTGCATTATTGAATGATACCTTCACAGATACAACCTCAGCAGAACTCTCTGAATCCAGCAACACTGTGAAACTTTGGAATTAGTTCTGGTCTTTTAGTTTATATGGCTGATAATTTTCTTGTTCATCTTTTTCTTTTGTGACTATATCAAAATTCACTTATAAGTGAACAAAGGCTGACTGAAAAATATTCTTTCACTAAACAGCTTTGTTAAAAAGAAATCCTGTGAACTCTGGTCCTAAAACAGAAATTAGTGGAAAAGTCTTTTTGTTTTTCACAAAACTGTAGTGGCAATTTTTTTCACCCAACGTGTTTGACTACAGAACAAGAGATAGGGAAGAATAGCAACTGCAGAAATAAAAGCATGAAATCTGATCAAAGACATACAGATAGGCATCAACTTACAGTCATAATTCGGCCTGGAATTTTCATTGCTAAGTGAGTCATCATATGATTAGACCTTAATTTACAACCAGTTTAATCATGGTCATTGAGTGAACCAGGCAGTTTTTAAGTGAATCATCTGGTCATTGAATATGGCTTCCCCCATTGACTTTGTTTATCAGAAGACGACTGAGAAAGTAACAAATTAACTAGAAGACACTGCAACCATCATGAATGTAAGCCAGTTGCCAAGAGTCCAAATTGTGATTATGTGACTGTGAGGCATGGATATGTGTGTGACAATCATAACTTTGAGGACTATCACTTTTTTTTAGTACTGTTATAACTTGGAATCATCATTAAACAAATGGATATAAGTCAAGGATCACTCATACTGCAATAGATGTTTTTTAATGTGTGAATTCAGCAACATCTGAAGGGAAAGTTAAGAGTGAGAATCTTAAAAGCAGTATCACATTATTATGGCACAAACCTTTCTGATTTTGAATTTATACTGTGACATCAAATTTAAGGGTAGATCTTGTGGCATAAGTATATAATGCTGTACAGTGCTGCTTTTATTATTTTGATGAAAGCACGAAGAACATGCAATGTGTTTGAACTAACAAAAATAAATGCTAAGTCAGAAACTTTGACACTTGAAAACTATGCATATGGTGCACAAACCATGCACAATTAATTTCTTTAATTTAGCTTGGAATGCTTTCTAGAATGAAAATAACTTCTTCAATTATTGGCCTCCCAATGGTATCATTTGATTTCTGAAGAGATTGAGTTAAAATTGAAAAAAATAAAAGTTTTGGTTTAAAGTTGAGGAGATAGGACAATGTATGTGGACTGATTTTCAAAAAATAGCTGAATATTTGTTTCTCCGAAATAAAGGTATTTCCTAAGTATGATCCCTTATAAAACATCAGGTATCTAGAGTAATATTAGTGTTTCATAATACATCATCCAAAAAAATTGCATTTTAAAAAATGGAGTAACAAATAATACTTACTGACGCTCATTCATGTTTGTCATGTTTTTCCACAAGTCAGGGAATGCTTTAAATTGATATGTGTAAATGAAAACAAGCACTAACATAGTGTAAACCACAACTGACATCCAAAAGTATTTCAGAATTCGTCTCCACCATTCATAGTGGACCTAGCAAATAAGAAATTAAGTCTCACATAATGTTCATCATTTGCAGTCATTTTTCATAATTCAGTGATCACCATTTCAGAAATTCTTCTAAGGTTGTTTGATACATTTAAATACCAAGCTGCATTAAGCTGAACTTAGTTGTTGTTGGTAGTCTGTTTTCTGTTTGTTTTCTTTCTTTCTTTCTTTCTTTCTTTCTTTCTTTCTTTCTTTCTTTCTTTCTTTCTTTCTTTCTTTTTTTTTCTTCTTTCTCTCTTTCTTTCTGTTTTCCCCTTTCTCTCACCCTTTCAAAAACTTATCTTGCTTTTGGTTTGACTCACACTTTTTTTTTTTATGATTTTATGTATGTTTACAAGATTGATTAATTTTGTCCTTTAAGTCATTTTTAATCTAACGACTCCTTATGCTTTGTAAAAACAGCATATTTAATAAAAAAGAAAAAACAAACAGAAACAGAATGGCAATGTTTTTAAAAACTAGAATTTTTATTACTTACCTGATACAGGACTACGCAAAACAAGAAGAGCATCATATAGATGATTTTGTACATGACAATTTTCCCCTCAAAGCTGACAAAGAAGAACATTCCTCCGCAGACATAAATCCAGTACTTAATAAACATTGCCATCACCAGGTTCCCTAGGACTTTCATTACATCATCTTCTTCCTCCTCTTCTTCTTCTTCCTCCTCCTCCTCCTCTTCTTCCTTCTCCTCTAATTCCCCCATTTCTTTTTCCTCTTTCTCTTCCTCTTTGGAGGATTCTTCTTCTTCTTTTTGGGATTCATCATCTGTAAATGTAAAATGTAACATTAGAATACATGACATTAATTAAGTTATTTTACAGTGTTATAATTATTGATAAAAACCTGCACTGGTCACATTGGCTGATATACAATACTATCTTACAAAACATAGACAAATCACATTAGTCAACAATGCAGTACATTCAATTAAAAAAATAAAAATCAATATACAAATGCATGAATACACAATTTAGTAGGAAAAGATGAATATGGAAAGGGAACAGAGGCATAGATTCTTCATGTCACATCTTGAAAATCTGGGTACAAATTTTAATGCCACCTATTTATGGCAAGTTAACACTGTACAAAACTTAAATTGATTGGAAAAAATCAGAAGCAGAGTAAAATTAATTCTTAATTTAGTTAATTCTTAATTTTTCCCTACTAGATTTATAAGTAATATATATAGTAGTTGAATCTTAAGAGAAGTATTTCCTAGCTCATTGTGTACTTCTCTATTGACATCAATATCACGAAACTATCTTCTATTGACTTGAAATGTGTATTCACCTTTTTCTTCACTCTCTTCCTCTCCAATTTTGACCTCTGACAAAACAGTTTCATTTAATTGCAAAGACTTCCGCTCAGTGAGGTGTTGTCTCAACAGCAGCCAAAAAGTAAGTCCAAAAAGTATCTGTCAGCAGAAATTGAAACCAAAGAGGAGACACACTATTGAATAAGTTATTGAATTTCCATGAGCCACAGTATGGTGATAGCACACTTAAGATAAACTGAATGATATCGCCAAACTTCTTCTATATATCAGCAATCAATCTTAACCCCGAATTAAATAATTAAATAAATTATTAATGTCCTCAAGGAATATCCCTGGCTTTTTATCATAGCTATACATGAATATATATCACGGTACATGATATAACTTATTCATTTCCAAATATATACTGGATTACAAATGTTGAAAACATGTTAGCCGGTGCTAATGTATCTGGAAGGCCAAAAGTTGGGAAATGTTGTCATACACAATGGAGAGGCCTAAATGATCATTAGAACCAAAGAGGCTTATCTTACTTCGATTGTGCTTTGGCTTGAAGCCTGGTTTATAAATTAATAAATTATAAATTAAGCTAATTATAAATTTAGGGATTGGCTAAATACTAATCTTAACAGATGTGACTTTTTTTTACTTTCTTTTCTCAATTTTATTTATGTATGATTTATTAAATTTATTTGCTGCCCATCTTGTTTTCAAGCAACTCTGAGCAGCTTACAGCATTACAAGCATTAAAATCATAAATGTTAAATATTTCTGAAACAATGCAAAGGGGGAGGTGGGATTGCCTATTAATTCCTCAATCACCTCTAGTGTGATTCTCCCCATTGGGGCCCCAAGCCATCTGGCAGAGCCATGTCTTCAGGGCCTTCAGGGAAGTCAGAAGGGTGGGAGTAAGATCTTCCAACGGTTAGGAGCCACAGCAGAGAGGGCCCTTCTCCTGTACCCCACCAGTCACAATTCCTTGATTGATGTGG
>JANHJO010002992.1:104481-115422 GCA_032468235.1 Pseudoxyrhopus heterurus
TCATTTTACCCACCTCAGAAGGACGGAAGGCTGAGTCAACCTTGAGCCTGGTGAGATTCGAACTGCCAAATTGCAGGAAGTCGGCAGTCAGCAGAAGTAGCCTGCAGTACTGCACTCTAACCGTGGCTCGATAACAAGGTTGTTCAACGAATCTGGCTTCCCCATTGACGTTGCCGGTCACAAGGTCCCAAAAGGTGATGACATGACCCCGGGACACTGCAAAACTGTCAAAAATAGGGGTCAGTTGCCAAGCATCCGAATTTGATCACATGACCATGGAGCTGCTGCAGCAGTCGTAAGTGTGAAAACGGTCCTAAGTCACTGTTTTCACTGACTGTTGTAAGTCGAGGACCATTTATATTATGCTTGGTCACACACTCAGCGAGATGTTCAGACTGGATTTGACATTTTGATCCGCCTATCGGGTCCTTCCCAAGCATCTGGAATAGGCAGATGTGGACGTTTGATGGTGTGGGAGGTATTGTTGCAGGATGTAAGCTGTTCCGAGTAAAGCTGCCTTTTGCAATTGACTGAGGGTGATTTTGTCAGCGCCAATGATGTTTCAGTGGTGCTTCAGTTAGCATTAGATTTATAGCATTATTGCTATAATATTGCTATGTTGCTTCAGATGTTTCATAATTGCATGCAATTATACTCCATATGGGTAATTTACAGTTAAGATTCACAGTCTAAGACTGGTGGAAACTCAACGATTCAATAAATAGCAATTAACAATGAATCGATAACTCAACTCAAGATTATTATTATTATTATTCCCTTCTAGATCAAAGCTGAAGACTCTACAGAAATGCCTCCAGCCCCAGCCCCAGCCCCAGCTCCAGCCCCTCAAGCTCAGCAGCCGCACCTACCCCAGGCTCAGCTCATGTTAGCGGGCAGCCAGCTTGCTGGGGTAAGTGCAACGGGATTGAAACCTCTTGAATTCGCAGCCTTTCTTTTACGGAATTGTCAGATGCACTTCTGAGCTCAGTCAGTAATGTAAGTCTTTTACCTTATATGCCTTCTTGGAATAAACTGATTAAAGGAACGTTTTCGTCTTGCATTTGCTGTTAAACTGCTCCAAAAGGTTTAGCCCAGCTGCTTCAAAGGGCTTTACTCTGACGGAGATACTCCCTTATACCTGGTTGCTATGAGTATCTCACTGCTTAGCAAAGAAAGGGAAATTAAACACAGGCATATCCTTCTCTTGTGTTAGGTTCAGTGCAGTTCAATTGAATTCAATAATTTTGACAATTTCTAGGTACTGATGAGTGCCTCACAATGATTAGTTTCTCTTTTGTGATTGAAATATTGCTATACCACTTCTATTTCTATCTCTCTCTCTCCCTCCCTCCTCCCCTCTCTCTCCCACACACATACACACAGACAAACATACACACAAATAAAAAATACAGAGTGGATTGTGTGTACTCAAACAAGATACAAGAGGCCTAGCAATATTATTTTTGTGCCAAACTACTGGTATATTTTAAATTTAGTGTTTAGAATCATAAACTGCATTATAATTTTTAAAAAATACAGTAATGCATCCTATGTTAAAAGATTTGAAAATATTACCTAAAAAAACAGAAAATTAGCAATAATGAAAATTTGCTGCTTCCTAGTTTCAGCACAAATTCTGCAAGTTTAAAGCATACACTTTTGCACTTTCGAATAATGAAATATAAATGACTGTTTAAGAATTTCCATTTATCCTTTTGTTCTACTCTGGCCTGGCCTGGCCTGGTCTGGTCTGGCCTGTAGATGGCAGAAGAAAGCTTGCATTTTCACACACATTCAGTCATACAGCAAAGCAGGTAGCATTGTTATGCAGACTATAATAACAATAATTAGTTCAAACTTGTGTCTCTTAGAAGTTCAACCTGCAACAGATTTCTGTCTTGTTACTCCAAACAACAACAACAACAACCCAGTAAGAGGTATTAAGGCTCTCTCTTTTCCCCCAAGCTCAATAGGAAAGATTTAGGCAATCTGAATAGAAACCACTTTTTTCCCCCCTAAAATAAATCTTTATATAACAATACATTTACAAGATTGCTTTCTATTTAAAAAAAATCAAGCAAATTTGCTTAGCAAAGTAAACAAAAATGTTATCAATCTACTTTTTCTGGACTTACTGAGATATAGCGATCTCGTATTCCAACATACATCTATCTTGTCAACTTCCTAGCCTTTGTCTCTACATTTGAAATTCATTGTATTATTTTATTCTATGAACAATTTTTTATCCCAAAATTTCAATTTTTAAAAATGGATGTCCCCCAATCGTCATTTTTTAACCTACAGAATGCATCAGTTCTGTATTGATCCTACAGAGAAGTTCCACAGCCAATATACATAATATCTGCCACACCTATTATTTTGCCATTCTAACCTTTTTTTCCCTTAAATAACATACCTCTTTTTTCTCCAAATCAACATGTATCCATTAGCAGAAGGGGCCTCCTGCAGAGCCTGTTAGCCAAGGAATTTCAGCTAGCAAGAGTCTAGCAAAGCCTTCTTTGTTGTGGCCTCTGCCTTCTGAGAACAGCTTGTTGTCAGAGGTGACATCTGCCTGCATCTTTCTGGCTTCTGGAAGGGTCTTAAAATATGGCTATGCCATTTGGCATAGGGCCCTGATGGGGATGTACTATAGTGGTTGGTTGAGTGAAAGATAAAAGCCTGTGCCTACATTATCTCGTTGCTTGGTTTTTAACTTTAACTTAATTCTTGTTAATTGCAATGTTTTTATATTTATGTTTTAAAGGCATTGTAAGCTGCCCAAAGTCACTATGGGTAGTTACGTAGGTGGCATATGAATTTAATAAATAAATAAAATTCCTTAAAAATGTATTGATTTTACAGTATGACATGTTTTACATTTCTCTGAATATATTCCATCTTTATCTTTTACCATCTATTCCAATAGCCAACAGTTCTATTTTGCTATAATCCCATTTATTTTAAAAATGCTGATAAAACTTCTTACCGGGCATAATAGTCACCAGGTGGAATGATTTCCTGAAAAAATTGTAATTGGTACAGATAAAGTGCAATTAAATGGCCTCCACTGAATATTGTCATTAACACACAAAGGCAGCTGAAGATCAGAGGATCAAATGCTCGATAACAGGACCACCATGTGCACAAGCCCAAGAATAAAAAGAAATATACAGCTGAAGTCAGGGAAGGCAACATCATTCCTATAAAAATTAATGGAAGGTAAATGTTCTGTACTCATTATATATGGATTAAACATGATGTTTAAAAGTATTGCAATAGAAATTATTAATCACAATAGCATTTTAATATTCTGTATTGCACAAAGTTGAATTTATTTATGGACCAACTTGAGTAGCTCGATATAATTCTCAACACATAAAATACTATCAAAATATACTTCGAGAAAGAAGCATCAGGAAATGTACATTAAAAAACAGTATATTCTAGAATGCACATTTAGATGCAAAACTTATCCTTTTTTAGAACATAAGAATACTGTATATAGCTGAAATTGATACATTTATATATGTGTGATTCAAAAATAACACAAAGCAGAAATAAATGTATCCATCTACAAATTTGATAATCTATATTATTTGAACCAGTGTAATGCAGCTATTCATTTGTTCTTATGATAATATAGTTACCTGTTTATGGACTAGTTTTCGTAACACATTTTAGGGATAATAAATGTATGCAAAAGCAATGAAATTTGACATAAATGAGGTCACTATATATTTATTTATCAAAAAGTCTATTCAAGTGTGCTAAAAGTATTAAAGGCAATCATAATTGTAACCATTATTGAGGAACTTGGCAAAGGAAGAGAGCCCACCTGTTGTACCAAGTAAAATTGTAACCACAACTTTTCCAGCTGTGGTTATAAGATTACCAATAATTTCCTTCACTTTGGAAGCTATGGAGGCAATTCTGCGGAGTATTTTTAATTTTGTGGTTTCTTCAAATTCTTCCTCTCCACCTTCTCCATCATCTAAATCTTCACATATTAATGCATCTTCCGCCTCTATTCTCTCAATTTCATTCTACAAATAGAAAATTGAAAAAATATATAATGAATCTACTTAACACAAATCACCAAAAATACTGAGATTGATTATGAGTCCAAAGGCAAGTATTTCTTAAATTAATGCTAACTATTCTGTGTTTCTTTGTAGATAAACAGTTTATTCTTACTTTTTTCTTCTATATGTTGCCTAAACAATTACTGTATGTATGTCTCCTGATTCTATCCTGTAATTGGATATTTCCATAATCTTGGTTATTTGATCATCCGTTGTTCCAATAATTGTAAACACTTCCTATCTTTTTTTCCTATCCATGACATTCTCTTCTCCCTAATCATCTCAATCCAATAACTTTCCCTATAAAATCTTCTCTACTGTTATTTCCATTGCTTATCCACATTGCTCACCCACAAGAGATGGGAGCAAAGTCTATCAATATAGATCTGTCCACACAGTCTTTTATTGTTGCTGCCCCTATGGAATGGAACATGGCTTGCTTTTATTACAACACTTTGTGAATTTCCACCTGTTCTTTCTTCGACTCAATGTTATTTACTAGTGGGAACCCCAAGCACAACCATTGTCCTGAAAGTGTGGTAGGGAGAGGTTCAGAGTTTTATTATTCTCTTCCCCTACATCATTTTGCAGGTGGTTTTACTTCAGTGCTACCGGAACCTATGTATCTGGCACGGTTCTGTAGCTCTCTGTTAAATGTAAAAAGGAACTGCATATTTCCTTTCCCCCTTCTCTTCTTTCTGAAGCAGTTCTCTTTCAAAACTGTTTCCCTTCACACTAATGTTCCCCTTGTAAAGAGGGGAAACACATGCATGCACACACAGACACACATGGCCTTTTAAATAGAACTTTGCCTGTTTATTCAGGAGTGATTAATTACTCCAGGCAATACCTGGTCCTTCATCCATCATACCACTTATGCTCTAGAGTCTAGAAGTCACTTGTAACATTTCCCAGTTTATTAGGCTTTTTGTTTGTCATTTGTACTTCTATAACTGTCTGGTTTGACACAGCAACCAAACAGGACAGGTACAGACTTCAACAGATAGTTAGGACTGCGGAAAAAACAATTGCAACCAGTCTGTCTTCCATTGGGGACCTGTATACTGCATGAGCCAGAAAGAGAGCTGAGAAAATATCTACGGACCCCTCACATCCTGGACATAAGCTGCATCAACTCCTTCCCTCAGGATGGCACTATATGGCATTGCATACCAAAACAACTAGACACAAAGACAGTTTTTTCCCTCATGCCATCACTCTGCTGAACACCTAATTCCCACAGCACTGCTATTGCCTAAGGACATTTACCCTCTGTAGTAGGGCTGTATTGCTATTATCTTTATCATATTTCCTATTACCTTCTCCTATTGATATATTACAAAATTGGTGCTTATATCTTATGATTTATGACGGTATCTTATGATTTGCATTTTATGATTTATCACTATGTAGTTTGTATGTACTCTTGAGAGCTTGCATGCTGGAGACAAATTCCTTGTGTGTCCAATCATACTTGGCCAATAAAGAATATTTTATATTCTATTCAAGCATTCAGCATTTGACAATTTATCATCTGTTTGAATTCTTTTTCACTGCACATTATGATACAAAATGTATATTGAGCAACTTATTTGAAGAATTGTATTTTTTGTAGTTACCTGGCAAGATCCCCCCCAAATTTCTCAATGTTCATGCTATATAACACATAACAAACAAGTCAGGGAAATTTTAAACATGCTGATATTGGGCACCCTTTAAGAAATGACTATTTGAAAAGAAATCTCACTAAGCAATTTGGGTCATGGAAAAGGTTTTGTTTTGTTTTTACTTATAAAAAGTTTATTATAAATGTAAACAACTTTGTGGAAGTTTATTCGATCCTATAAACACATTTCAAAGGATATAGTATTGGCTGAGTAATAACAATGCAGAACCGGGACATGTGATAATTATCTAATTTGATCCACATCTACTCCGAAAGTCCAAAAGGATTTCAGGCTTTAAGACTGCCATTTTAATGCATTGGGGTTTTTTTTCTCCCTAGGCTCATTTAGGTTAAGTCTCAAAGCCCATCACTCAACATCATTTTTTTAAAACTGTCAAATTTAGATAAAGTCCAGGCCGGAAGATCACAGCTACCACAGCAGCTGTGACTGCTACTACTACATTTTGAGCCAGAATGTCCATTAGTTACATTTTAGTATGATTTATTAATATCCAGCTTTTAAATGTTTCCTCTGTGAGACATACACACAAATGTACCATTGTGCTAAAATAATACTGTACTGTAGATCTTATTGACACATACACCAACAGGGGGTCCCCAGTCAGAATCAAAATCCATTCTTGTAATTTGTAAGGTATTACAAATTGTTCATGTACAAACATATTCCAAAATAATGGCTGGAAAGTCTTTGCTGTTATGGTGTACTCTAATTATTAACGTTCTTCCTTTTATTGCTTAAATGCTTTAAAAATTTTGTTCTGAATTAATAACACTTATATAAATAATAATTAGAGCATCATATGTTACAGATACAATATCTTTATGAGGATGCAAGACAAATTGTCTGCTTTAAAAAATCTAAATGAGTTTCTTTCCAGGAGGAATATGAATTGAATCTTTAAAAGCTCTTATTTATAATAATTTAGACATTAGGTCATTTAAAAAAAAAAACCATATGTAATTTTAAAAGAATTAATTTATTGTATAAACTTGCTATCTACCTAACAAGAATGCATAAAATCTGTGAACACAGCTCTGTGCAAATCCAGAGTGACAGATTGTTTCACTGAAAATTTAATATATTGATGGGTGGTTATTGTTTTTTTTCATAAATGAAATCTAGTGAGATGTTGGTCTAGGGCAGGGCTGTCAAACTCCCAGCCCACGGGCTGGATGCGTCATGTGCTGGCCACCCCCACAACCGGTTTAGCAAAGGGGAAAAAAGTCACATGGTGACGTGCGTTTGACACCCCTGGTCTAGAGGCAATACAAATGCATCCTCAGCCTTGAGAGTTTGTTGGGTGATTTTGGATCACCAAATCTTTTCAGTCCAACTCCTGGATAGAATTCTGCAGTGCAGCAATGACTGACATTCAGGCACCACAATGATATTCTGTGGTGACATTTTCCAACACTTTACCAACTCCGGATAGTTACATCAATTTCTTACATAGCTAGGAGGTTAACTGAAAATATTTGAAAAGCATGGAAAGTATGTTATATGGGCACTTATTAATTAGGAATTTAAGTTGAATGTCTCATCCTGGGAATTGGGAAGTCTCTCTTCCCATGTGAGTTTTGAGCAAAGCACATTATTTTCAGTATATGCTCCCTCTCTATGAAATAACCTACCCCCAGATATGTGGATGACATTTAGGAAGGTGGCCATAATGGAGCTCTTCAGAATGTGTAATGTAATAAAGTAGAATGGCCAATTTTGTTTTTCGAGGGTTTTATGTTATTTTGCTCATTAGTACACCAGGATAGCTTAGATCTGCATTGCTTTTAGATATGTTGTGTGTATACTTGAAAACAGCTGAAAGTCCATGTCGAGTTAGCAATAGATAAATAATGAAAATGTTCAACGGTTCTTTTTTAACATTCAGAATTGCAGTTGACGGTTTTTTTTTTAAACAGAATTAGATAGGCATTGCCCTTAGGGTGCATGAATACAGAGAAGTGATTATCAACTTCTTCCTGAAAAAGGATCTTTGTCTCTGTAAATATCTCCCAGAGGAGCCTGACACAAGTGCTGGAGTGTTTTACTTCCCCTCACATTGTGCTCTGAAATAATACAGAAAGAAAATGAATATGATGTTTATGAAACAGCTTGAAGACACCTACTACCTCCAGCTCTCTTTGCAGATTCTCACCTGCCTTCCCAAATTTAGCAGCAGTGTTGTAAATCACAAATGAAGGAAGAGCCTCCCAAATAGTACTGCATTAGCAGCCTTTAATGCATGTTCATTTCAGAACCCAAAATCAATTAAGGCCAACCATAGGATGCAGGGCATACATTAATGCCAAACCAAAATGCAATATTTATCAGTTCCACATCCTTACCTAGTGGAACACTTCTGAAGGGCAAACTGAAATAAAACACTCCTTTGTGATTATTTAACAAGCTTTTTAGAAATAAGGAAATTCCATTATGGAAATAATTCAGCATTTGATCTGAGTGGGTTTTCCCTACAATATTGTTTAGGGATATTCTACTAAGACACCTGTACTAGTCAGATAATTGAATAGTTTTGTGCTCAGAAAAGAACAATGTGTATACATGTTTATTATTTGCTCTGTAACAGACAGCAGAAGCAAATGGACGAAAAGTATGGAGGCTTTATCCCCTGTACATACGTTATTTCATTACTGCTGTCTAACTTCATCTCTTAGGCAAATTGCATCCCGGAGGAAAAAGGGATGGGGGTGGTAAAGTACTTTAAAGGGTAGTATGAGGACATTGTAAAAGGCATTAAAGATCTTCTCTCTGGTCTTGCTTTGCTGATGAAATTTGCTTCTCACCTATTGTCCCCTTGTTGGGGATCCCAGAACCTGGGGCATGAAATAACACTTAACTGAATAAGCAAATAAACACATCAGGAAAATAAGGAAAAGCTTTTTACAAGAAGTCTAGATAACTTACATATTTACTTTTTTAACTGAAGAAACATTAATATCTTTCTGACAATATAAATAGGCCATTTTAAACTGAAAGTGTGCTGGATTATTGGTTGGTATTTTTAATGCTTCTGAAATCCATGTGAGTAAAATAATGTATATCTGGGAAATGTTAATGTTTTTATAGTTTCTCCATGCATTTCTACATAGAAACAATTCGACTGAATCCTGTGTTTCTATGTGAATACATATACGACTATAGTATGAATTTCTGTGAAGACAATGGATAAACTACTTTGTATAATTTTATAGTCCACCTTTAGGTAAAGGTAAAGGTTCCCCTCGCACATATGTGCTAGTCATTCCTGACTATAGGGGGCGGTGCTCATCTCCATTTCAAAGCCGAAGAGCCAGGACTGTCCGAAGACGTCTCCGTGGTCATGTGGCCAGCATGACTAAACGCCAAAGGCGCATGGAACGCTGTTACCTTCCCACCAAAAGTGGTCCCTGTTTTTCTACTTGCATTTTTACATGCTTTCGAACTGCTAGGTTGGCAGAAGCTGGGGCAAGCAACGGGAATTCACTCCATTACGCAGCGCTAGGGATTCGAACTGCCGAGCTGTCGACCTTTCTGATCGACAAGTTCAGCGTCTTAGCCACTGAGGCACTGCGTCCCCATCTCTGGGCAGATACACCCCCACAAATAAACACGCTAGGAATACATACAGAAACATACAATGTGTGTGTGTGTGCATGTAATAAAAACACAGCCTATAAATGTCATACACTCCATGGAATTAGTTCATAATCAGCATGTGCATGTAATGAAAAAGGCTATTTATCTGTGGTGTGGTTTTTTTTTCCTGCAGAAAAGTGTCATCAGAAAGATTCATCTGACTCCCCCAGAATAACGAGGACCAAATAGGGAGGAAGCATCAAGAGCGTTTTGTCTTAAAAAGAAAAATCACGTGTTCACCATCCAATTGGCTGCTGTGTCTAAACAGGGTTTAAACCAGACCGGCTGCCAGTAGAAACCTGCAATGCAATTTCCTAATGTTGATAAAACGCTTCTGTCATCTCTGCTCAGGAAAAGCCAGATCTCACGAGCCCAGAAGGGGCGGAAAAAACCCGTAATAACTGTACAGCCACATGCAACTGATTGAATAATCTGGTTTTTATTTATTTTTTTATTTTGAGTAAGCAAAGGGCGAGAGGCTGTTATTAAAATTTTTGGATTGCTTGCAAGAGGCGGTTCATAAATTGGGTGCACTACTGAGGTAAAAAAACCAAGGAAATTTTGCCTCATTTGGACAAAGGCAAGTCCATCCAAAGATTTCTTGGCATGAGAGGCGGCTTTGCTGCAGAGCCCAGAATGGACATCTGGTCCAGGCTCTGTCCAACAGGCAGACGGAGGGAAAAGGCTGCCGTTTGTTCTCGGTACGATTGCAAATCCAGCTGGCACATCCCAGATCGTCCAAACTGAAAATGCTATTTAAGTTCCTCCAGTGTGGAGCCCTGTGTGTTGCCATCAGGAGAGGAATTTATTCCTTTAAATGATTTATAGAAATATCTTTCTTCCTGGCTGGAGAGCATGTTTCTTGTACTTATTTAGAGACAAGGTAATGGAGGCTGTGTGTTTGTGAAATGATGTGGCGTTGGCAGGGAGGGGTGGCTCTTACAGTCTGGGCATCTGACCTATTGCGCACCATTTCAAAATCTAGTTTTATCTTAGGGAGCCGCAGTGGTTCAGTGGTTAAGAACATAGTACTGCAGATCAGCAATTTAGCAAGTTCAAATCCCACCAGCTCCAAGGTCGACTCAGCCTTCCATACTTCCGAGGTCAGTAAAATGACAACCCAGATTGTTGGGGACAATAGGCTGACATTGTAAACCGCTTAGAGAGGGTTGCAAGCCTTATAGATCTCCTCCACAAGTATATAAATTTCTGACTGCCCATTCCAGAGGCGTCAAACTCGCAGCCCACGGGCCAGACACCTCATGCGCTGGCCGTGCCCAGCCCTGGTTTAACGAAGGGGGGGAAAGTTGCATCATGGGATGACAATGTGTTGTCGTGGGTTTGACACCCTTGGCTCATTCAGTGCTCCTCTGCTGCCCTTTCACGAGAAGCCTGCGACTACCACACTTGGTGTGCAGGCCCATAAAATATACAGTGTGTGTGTGTATATACATACATATGAGAGCCTTGAGTGGTGCAGCGGTTAAGAACGCTGTACTTAAGTAATTAAGTATTCAGCTCCCAGCTGCCTGCAATTT
>JANHJO010002995.1:198009-208464 GCA_032468235.1 Pseudoxyrhopus heterurus
TCCCTCCCTCCTTTTCCTTGTGTGGGTTGGCTTAGCTTGAAAGAGGACAAGAGTCCACCCCATTTAGTGAGCGCTCAACCCTGCTTTACAAAGCTTAACAGTTGGCTTCCTTCACACCCTGCCCTCCAAGCAAGCCCACCCCACTTCCAGGGGGGGGGATTTACCTTTGCCAGCAAATTCCTTTGCTGGGAAACTCAACGGAGACGTTCCCAATTGTAGATTCTGGAAAATTTCCCGGCTCAGAGCCTCTGCTCCGAAGAAGCTTATCTTTGAACACTCCTTTTGGATATACTGATGCTGCAGGTGAGTGAGAGAGAACCGGAACGTATCTTGAGCTGTACAGGTAGTTCTCGACTTATGGCCGCAGCTGAGCCCCAAAATCTGGCGGTGGTGAAGTGAGCTCTGCCCTGTTTTACGGCTTTCTCTTGCCGCTGTTGTTAAGTGAACCACTGCCGTGGTTCCTTTAGTAACACGGCTGTTAGGTGAATCTGGCTTCCCCGTTGACTTGGCTTGACAGAAGGTCGCAAAAGGGGATCGCGTGACCGCAACTGTCATAAGTACATGCCAGTTGCCAAGCTTCTGAATTTTGATCCCGTGACTGTGGGGATGTTGCAATAGCCCTGGGGAAAACGGTCATAAGTTGCTTTTTTTTTTCAGTGACCTTGTGCCTCCAAATGGTCACTAAATGAATGGCTATAAATCAAGGACTGCCTGTAAATGCTCTTCTGGGTCCTTTCCTAAATATATTTTTTGTAAGAGGGTGGATGGAAAGGCTGAAGAGTAGAGTGTGAAGTAAGCCCTTCTCTGTCCTTCATCTGTACGTAACTCAGGTGGAGCTAAAGTAGACTTGGAAGCCCTCAGCGACAGACGCCGGATCGAAATCGAAACTTCTTCCTCTGACACAGCTGCATATAAGGTATCTTTTCTGAGCCTCCTCGGTTCCTTCTGCGTTAAACTACCTGTAGAAGAGAATATTCATAGCTCAGGGTTGAGCTTTGTGGGTCCTCGCACTGATGATGCTACCTGGTTGGGTCATGAGACGTCTGCGAGAAAACAGCCAAGCTCAGAGACCACCAAGGACCCCACAGTCATCGTCTTCCTCCTCTTCCTCTTCCACTGCACAAATCTGTTTAGCACTGATGATGTTACCTAGCTGGGTAATGAAATGTCTGCAAGGAAATCATCATTCTCAGAGAGTATCTGGACTCTACAATCCTCCTCCTCCTCCTCCTCCTCCTCCTCCTCCTCCTCCTCCTCCGCCTCCTCCTCCTCCCCCTCCTCCTCTTCTCCACACACCCTACTCCTTTCCAGCACTGATGATGTTCTCTAGTTGAGTAATGAAAGGTCTGCAGGAAAACAACCAAGCTCAGAGAGCATAAGGGCCCAGCTCTCTTCTTCTTCCTCCCTCCATTCCCTTCTAGCACTGATGATGTTACCTAGTTGGGTCAGGAAACATCTGCAAGAAACCAACTGAGCTCAGAGAGCAGCAAGGACCCCACAGTCCAACTCTGAGCTACAAATATTCTTCCATCCCTCCAATTTAGCGCCTAAAATGTCAAAACAGCCTGTTTGTTTGTTTGTTTGTTTGTTTGTTGTTGATTTGATGCCGCAAATGCCTTGCTGACTTTTTTCTGGAAACGTGCTGCAGTCCAATAACATCACAACTTTGGAAGCCTCCTTTCCACCAACAGTCTCTTTCTTTTCCTTATTATTTTTCTGCCGTCTTTCGGCTGCACCGCCGGCTCTTTGCTGAGCTGTTTTTTCCTCTCCCTTCCGCGCATGGGGGGCGTTTTTTAATTTACCCCATTTGGAGATGTCAGGTTAGGTAACCACATTAAAACCCGCAACTGATTTTTTTTTTCTTTTTTGAAAAATCGATTTTGCTCTGCACTGCTGACTCCAGTGGTGAAAAAAATAAAAGCTTGTGACCTCGGCGATGTTTGGCCTCACCGAAAAGAATATCTGTCTCCCTGCAGGCTGTTGACTGTCTTGAATATATTCCATTCCATTCCATTCTATTCATCTTCAATTCTCTATTCTATTCTATTCTATTCTATTATCTTCAATTCTTTATTCTGCATTCTATTCTATTCTATTCTATTCTATTCTATTCATCTTCAATTCTTTATTCTGCATTCTATTCTATTCTATTCTATTTATCTTCAATTCTTTACTCTATTCTGCATTCTATTCTATTCTATTTATCTTCAATTCTTTACTCTCTTCTGCATTCTATTCTATTCTATTCTATTCTATTCTATTCTATTCTATTCTATTCATCTTCAATTCTTTACTCTATTCTGCATTCTATTCTGTTCTATTCTATTCTATTCTATTCTATTCTATTCTATTCTATTCTATTATCTTCAATTCTTTACTCTATTCTGCATTCTATTCTGTTCTATTCTATTCTATTCTATTTATCTTCAATTCTTTACTCTCTTCTGCATTCTATTCTATTCTATTCTGTTCTGTTCTGTTCTGTTCTGTTCTGTTCTGTTCTATTCTATTCATCTTCAATTCTTTACTCTATTCTGTTCTGTTCTATTCTATTCTAAACAAGCTGAAAGATTTGTCAGGAACTAAAGATGCCTCAATGTAAGTCTATTATTTGTAGTTACGTTCTTAATCTGCAGTGTGAAAAGTGATTCCTGGTCTTTTCTACCCCACCCCCCCAGCCCACCTCGAAGAAAACCGTGACAGTGACCGAGATGCCTTCGGCCATCTTCCATTACACACAGAACGACACGCCCGTGCTTGAATCCGGTGCCACCAAGCCGGTCAGCACCATCTTAGAAGCAGCCAAGAAAGATCTTCTGACCTTGATGAAGCTGGATGTGAGTGATCTTAGCAGAGGGGAAATTTGGGTGGGAATCAACCCTCTGGAGCACTGTTGGCAGTGCAAATGGCTCGCTTTCTAGCTTAAGGAACCTTGCATGCTTTAAAAATCATTCTTTTTTTCTCTTTTTAAAAAAAAGTTTAAAGCAATCTCCCTTCTCCTGGGCTACACATCCCCTTGCCCCTTCAACTCTGAAGCAGAAGGGGGGAATGAGGTGACTTCAAGCAGAAAAATTGCTGGGCTTCCCCCTTCTAACTGGTTTTCTGTAGGACTTTTTATGTACAAATAGAACATCTAAGTAGGGTGGGAAAATCTCTCTTACAGGCCATCTTTTTAAGAGAGTTTGCTTTTTCGCAATATGAATAGGATGGAGTCAATTAGCCATGATGGAGCAAACCAGGACTTGATGAAGATTCAGCCCGTGTTTCTCAGCGTTGGACATTTTACGATGCCTGGGGAATTCTGGGTGTTGAAGTCCAGGCGTCTTAAAGTAGCCAAGGTTGAGAAATGTAGCTCTAGGCCTCCAAGTCCTTCCTGATTTTGCTATTCTTCCATTTGCTAACATGTTATAGGCTTTCTTGGGATGCTTAAAAAAAACCTCCTTAATTCTGCTCAAAAGGATAACCAACCTGTGCCAGAAACCAAGTTAGCTTAACGGTGTTCCTCCCTGCTTAACTCCCTACAGCAATTGGTCATGTTCCTTCCCTGACTCGGAACAGTTCTGGTTCCAATTCTCTTTTTATTTTCCCCTCTCCTTGAAAATTATTCCTGCCATTCATCTCTCATTATTATCATCACTGTGCTTTAAGCTTTGTGTTTGGCAATTCCTATACCTGAATGCGAGGCGTATATATTGACACACGGATTAGTGATAAGATTCTGATCATTCATATTCGTTGGCAAAGTGAGGCGAAAGCTACAAAAAAAATTAGAAATCCTCAGATTCCAACTTTAGTCTTCCCTGGCTA
Organism: Pseudoxyrhopus heterurus; assembly: GCA_032468235.1. NCBI lineage: Eukaryota > Metazoa > Chordata > Lepidosauria > Squamata > Pseudoxyrhopus > Pseudoxyrhopus heterurus. The sequence goes on from JANHJO010002995.1 coordinate 201,817, forward strand.
AGAGAAAGTTTAACTTTGGCTCTGAACTCCTTGAGTATGGAAGAAGACTTAAGCCCACCGTAACAGTTATATTGGGTGAGATCTCACAGCTTGCTTGGTGCCAGTTCATGAGTTGGGGAGTGGATGACGGGATAATTCAGGCATTGAATCACATTTCTTAATACTTAATAAGTTGATCGTTGCCTGTATAAGAAGATGAGAGACAGGGACCTTGGTCTATATACCAAACAAAGGACCCATTGGGATCCCCCATATCAAAACAACGGATCTTATGTGCGGCCAGAATCTGAAAATAACATTTAACACAGCACAGTACTTAAGCAAAATGGTTCGGTTGAGATTAACATAGGTGGGGTTGATTGGGGTAGATGGCAGGGGTGACACCAAAATATAGTTTTATCATCTTTTATCAATACCTTAAATTATTGTATTTTGTTCCAATTTCATTTTAGACTGTATTTTATCCCAATTTCATTTTAAATTATATTTTATTCTAATTTCATGTTAAATTGTATTTTATCCAATTCCGTTTTCAGTTGCTTTTTATCAAATTTTAGTAATAATTTGTTTCTGGAACTCTGCACTTTGATATGGGCCAAGGGCTAATCAATCAATCAATAAGATAAATTAATACGTGATGTAATGGTCCCAAAGGTGCTTTTTCAAGAGGGAACTGGACTTCCTGGTTTTCCTTCGAAGACGTTTCGCTTCTCATCCAAGAAGCTTCTTCAGCTCTGAGTCCAGTTGCCTCTTGAAAAAGGACCTTTGGGACAACCATGACCTGGATGACCGAGAATCTCCATAGACACTTGATATAGTGCCTTACTATTACACGCAAGCGTTCCTCGCGACACGTCCAGTGACTTGGCTGGTCTTTAAGCAGGGCTCTCTGTGTGTCAATATATAAACCCGCTTAGCCTTATTTTGGAACAGTCGTGCTATTTGTTAATCCACGCTCGCCTGCTTGACTTCATTCTTCTTGTGTTTTGTCTCCCTGTCCTTTGTCCATGTAGTCCTTAACCTCTATGTTAGCAACAGCCAGAAAAGAGATTGAACTTATGTCAGACGAGATGAGGGCCTTGATAGCCGAGAAGGAGGTCTCGGCGCAGGAAGGGAATGCTTTAAAGTTAGAAAAAGGTTCCTTGTTATCCAAGCTGGTAGACTTGGAGTCCAAGATTGGGCTGTTAAAACAAGATCAGGAGAAACTGTGGACCGTGAACGAGGAGCTCAATCTGGAGAACAAAAGGACGGTCAAGGAGAAACAAGACACCGAGAACAAGACCCAGCAAGAGAAGGAGAGGAACGACGAGCTCATCTCCGAAAAGGGAAGGCTGCTCCTGGAGATCGAGGCCGCCCAGGAAGACCTTCTCAAGATCACGAGAGAGAACGACGCTCTACGTACGTCGAAGGCGGCTCTCCTCGGCCAGGTGGAGGAGCTCCAAGCCCGCAGCGGGAGCTTGGCCCAGGAATGTCAGAAGCACGTCAGCCAACGGGAGGAACTGGAGGATTGTCAGCGGAAGCTTTCCGAGGAAAACGCCGCTCTTCTCAAGGATAAGGACGACGTCATCCAGAAGCTGAAGAGCTCTTACGAAGACATGGCCAGGGACCAGAAAGAGCTCCTTCAGGAAGTAAGCACCTTGGCTGCTGAGAGGGACTCGCTCTTGGGCAAACATCTGGACCTGGAAAACAAGCACGTGACTTTGAGGAGGGAGCGGGATATTCTCCTGCAGGGCAGCCAGGATCTGCAGTCCGACAAGGAGGCCCTCTTGAAAAACCAGGAGGAGAGACACAAGAGCTTGGAGCAGGCTCTGGAGGAGAAACAGGAGCTCCTGTTGAAAAGCGAAGGCCTGCAGTCCAAACTGGAATTATCCGATAAAGAGCTTAAAAGGGTCACCAAAGACAAGAACCAACTGGAGGCCTCCCACGCTAGTCTTTCGAAACTTCTGGAAGAGATTAAGGCCAGCAGGGCATCGACAGACACCGAGCTGATTCAGCTCCTGCAAGAGAAGGAGACCTTGGTTTGCTCCGAGAGGAGACTTGCGGCCGAACGGGAAGAACTTTGGAACGAAAACAAGAACCTTTCAGAAAAGCTGGCCCAAACCTCCGAAGGAGCGGCCCTCGTTGGGAAAACCTTGAACGAGAAGCTGAGCCAGTTGAGCGCGGAGAAGGAGGTGGCCTCCCAGAAGTCTTTGAAGTTCAAGAAGCAGAACGAGAGCCTGGTCAAGGAGAAGGCCTCCTTGGAAGCCAAGTGCGCCGAGCTCCTGGCGGAGAAGCAGTCCGCCACCAAAGCCGTGTGTGAGTTGAAGAAGAAGCACGAGTTGGACATCTCCGCCAAAAGGATGTTGGTCCAGGACAAGGCCAAACTGCAGGGCAGCGCTGAAACCCTGAAGCAAGAGCTTGACCAGAAGACGGAAGAGAACCAGAATCTCGTCCGATACAAAGCCGAGCTCTCCAAAATCCTAAAAGAGACCCAGAGTGCCAAAACCGTGTTGGAGAACGAATACTCCGCCTTGCTTCACGCCAAGCAGCTCCTAGCAGCTTCCTTCAAAAGCAGCTCCTCGGAGAAGGAGGTGCTGACGAGAGAGAAGGCCCAGTTGCAAGAAGAATGCCAGAAGTTGGGCAAGGAGCTCAAAACCATCTACAACAACCTGACGATAGAGCGGGAAGGCCGTACGATGGAGAAGGAGTCCTTCCTGGTCGAGAACACCCAACTCCACAACGCCATTAGCCGCTTAGAGACGGAGAAGGAACAGCTGAGCCTGAAGACTAAGGAGCTATTGGCGGAGCGGGACCAGCTGAAGCAGGGGAAGTTGAAGAGCGAGTCCAGGTTGGAAGAAATTATGAAGGAGAAAGAGGTCCTCGGTGCCGAGACGGACCAGCTGGCCTCCAACATTGAGAAGCTGAAGAAGGACTTTGCGGCTCTGACCCAGTCGAAAGCAGAGCTGCAGGAACTTCACAGCAGCGTCTCCAAGATCCTGGAAGACCTCCGTTCCAGCCACCAAGCCAGCGAACTGGAACGGGCTAAGCTGCTTCAAGAGAACGAGACGTTGCTCCTGGAGCAGAAGCATCTCGTCGCCATCAAGGAAGAGATCTTGAAGGAGAAGGAGACCTTCTGCAAGGACTACTACAAGCTGCACGAGGAGATCACCCTCCTAGCCCAGGCCAACAGTGAGATGTCCGGCAACCTTCTGGCGGCTCAGAGCAAAGCCCAGGCCCTTCAGAAGGAGAGGGACGAGCTGGTCTTCAAACTGGAAGACATTGAAGGTCTGCAGGCTCAGGCGGTAATGCAAAGATTTGAGGTATCGAAACTGCTAAATCAGCCCAGTTACGGTTACTAACACCTACCACTAATGGTTCCTGTGTCTGCACTTAACTTTGCACGTTCGAGCACCCTTGGAACACCCTCCTTAATTCTCTTACAGGTAGCCAATTGAGTTGATTTGTGGGGTGAGGGACCCCGCTCTTCAACAGCTGGAATGATGTGACGGAGGAGCGGGAGAGAGTTTATAGGGCCTTCACCAGGGCTGAATATTCCAGTCAGCTCTTCAGTTGTGAATAAAAAGGCCGTGTAGGTATCAATCGAATGCAGACCCGCAATTGGAAGTGGTCTTATTTTAAATTGGTATCTCGGAACACAGGGTTACGCCTCCCTCTCACCCTTGTCCAACGGGATCAAAATGACAAGCAGACGGATTTTTAAGCAGAATAGTTTGCAAAGCGGACGTTGCAAGCCTTTTTATTCACAATCGGGTTTGTGTTCACCACCAACAGAGGACAAATCAAAAGGCTGAATCCTTCCTACTGTATCTCCATTTCGTTAAAACCTAAAGGTTTATTCCAACCGCTCTTCTGTCTTTAACTAGCCCGATCTTAAAGCTTAGAAGGCTTTATTGAAATGTTTCAATTGTCTCTTCTTGTCCTCCAAATTTAGAGACGTGGTTGTGACTGCTCTGATTTTTAATATTCTTTTTTTAAAAAAGAGTAGAAATCTGTTGGTGGTGAAGCTCTCTCCTGAATGATTAAGGGTAATTTTTTTTAAAAAAAATAATAATTCACGGAGATAATTAAATTGGGAGCCACGATTTCACTTGGATAATACCAGCATGGGATTGTCATTTGATTTCTGCATGGAATAATAGATTTTATTGTGCTTCTGGCACTAGAATGCTGGAAGCAGAAGGATTGGTTTCACACTCTTGCTTCTTACTCAAGAGCAATACTATTGACTAGAGCAGCGTTTCCCAACCTTGGGAACTTTAAGAAGCGTGGACTTCGACTCCCAGAATTCTCCAGCCAGCTATGAACTCTGGGAGTTGAAGTCCACACTTCTTAAAAGTTCCCAGAGTTGAAAAACGCTGTTATAGGTGGGCAGTCACGAGGCAGGCAACCTGGACACCTGCAGAGAGCTCGGATTACAGCTCCCATCATCCTTAGCCACCATCCCAGTGGCTCAGCTTATGGAAGAGAGAGCTCTGTAGGACACCAGGTTGTCCTCCGATGGTAAATCTGCCGCCACCTTCAACCTCTTTTACTCGGGACTTGACTTGGGTTTTGTTTTTGTTTTTTAAGAGATTTTTAAAAGATTCGTTTTAAATCTTTTAGACTGCAAAAACAGCGGAAGATGCTTTGCAGATCGTGGAGCAAGTGACTAAAGAGAAAGACGCCCTTCATAAAGAGAAGACGGAAATCGTGGCCTTCTTAGAAGATGCCAAGCAGGTCAATCAAAAGCTGAAAAAAGAGGTAATTGATGAAATCCACTCCAGGGCTTCCAGACAGATAGCAATAGCAATAGCACTGTATTTATATACCGCCTATCAGGGCTTGCAACCCTCTCTAAGCGGTTTACAATGTCAGCCTCTTGCCCCCAACAATCTGGGTTCTCATTTTACCGACCTCGGAAGGACGGAAGATCTGAGTCAACCTTGGAGCCGGTGGGATTCAATCAGCCAAACTGCTGATCTGCAGTACTGCAGTATTGTGTTCTTACCACTTTGAGCCACTGCAGCTCCATGCCTTTCATTTATGTATTTTTTTTAGTTCCAAAGGAGGCCTGTAGTGGATTGCCCTTAGAGGGATCCCACTTTTGTATGTACATAAGCTTTTTCTTCAATAGCCATTCCAAGAGAGGACTCCCATCTGTAAAGGAAGATCTCTCTCTCTTTTTTTTTTTCCTCAAAGCACACAGATAGTGGACAATTATTGAGAAGAGGCCTTGCTTTGTTTATTTCAACTTTGATTTATTCTGTCCCTGATCTTCCCTCCCGCTCTTCCACCAGCTACTCATTGTATTTACTTTGCTTCAAAACAATCATTCTGCAATATCAGCATTTCACTTTTGCTTCTGGCCTTTAAACTCTCAAATCATTTCACGAGCTGGTCCTCTCCGACTCCTTTTCATTTTGTCTTACAGGGAAAAGTCTATTACGTTTGCTGCTCCTTTCTGCTTTCCCTTGTTTTTCTTCAACTTCTCCCCCATGGCAGTTTTAATCTCTCCTTGTTTCTAGATCTTCCTCTGATTTCCTCTTCCCCGGAATGATTTTGCTTCTGATTTCCTCAGTTTCGGTCCACCCAGTTTCTTTTACGAGGTTCCCCTTCCTCTCCTTTCTCTTTTGGATCATGCTTGCTCAGAGAATAAAGGCCGGCCCTGGGGATTGACTCAGTGCAAGAGTATTATCAATATTTGATGGCGTTTCGGGGTTTCTCTAAGAGAAAGCGAACCACCACAACAATAAAAGCAACACATGCTTGGCAGTCGTAGATGGTGAGATCTATGGGGAAAAGCGATGCCTTTGAGGCAAGATGGGCAATGCCCAGTTTCTTCTGACTAGCAATCTGGACAAAGAAGAGAGAAGAAAAAGCTTGAGGGCGAAACGGAGAAGACTTTGCTGGGAGAGTAACAGATGGGATTCTTGGGCCGGAGAAGTCCGACTTGAAGAGAAAAGCAAGGTTAGGAACAAGAGAACGGCTACGCCAAAGGACAGCCGAGAAGTAAGACAAGCAAACACAAACAGAGATGGAGGGATGGAGATACAACACACACAGCTGCAAGTTGTGTACAATAAAACTCATCATGCTGAAATCTATTATATGCGATTTGTGGTTTGGAAAGCACTGTAGCCAGTAATGTCTCTCCCTGCATATTGTCCCCTTTCGGTGGCTAATCTTCTACCATCTGCTCGAGCTGGAGCTGAAAAAAATAGGACTCCAGTCAACAAAATGACGATCTGCAATGGAGAAGTCTGCCAGTGTGGTTCTGATCGGGCCGGGCTGACTGTTTCACCCACTGAACTTCCCAGGATTCGGACAAATGGTTATCCAAGCTCTTCTTAAAAATTTCCAGTGTTGTAGCATTCCGAACTTCTGGAGGGAAGCCGTTCCACAGGAAGTTTCTCCTTAGTTCTCAGTTGCTTCTCTCCTTGGTTCGTTTCCATCCATTGTTTCTTGTCCTGCCCCCAGGTGCTTTGGAGAGTAGCTTGACTCCCTCTTCTTTGGGGCAGACCCTGAGATATTGGAAGACTGCTATCATGTCCCCCCTAGTCCTTCTTTTCATCACACTAAACATACCCATACCCATTAAAAGACGCTTGCTCCTGGGGAGGAAAGCTATGGCAAATCTAGACAGCATCCTAAAAAGCAGAGACATCACCC
>JANHJO010003000.1:0-13473 GCA_032468235.1 Pseudoxyrhopus heterurus
AGTATAAGCCGAGGGTGGTTTTTTCAGCCCTTTTTGAGGGCTGAAAAACTCGGCTTATACTCGAGTATATACGGTATGTTTTTCAGAGACAGCCACCCCCCTTGCAAATATATGCTCATCTAGATTTTTTGAAAAGGTGCAAATTTATAAGATACTCTATCACCAACTTTCATCAGAATATGTTGACTATAGCAAAATACTAATCACTATTAAATAATTCTGGAATATTAACTATTTACCTGCCATCTAGGATTTTTAATAGCAATTCACCAAAAGGCTAATGATGGAATAGGCACCCATTACTGAAGCAATGTCAAGACTATATTATTTCCTAAAATGTCAGGTGATATCAAATATACGTAAGCAATTTCCCTCATAGTCATAACACATTTTCACATTACATGATGATTTCAGTAAGGATGTGGGAAACTGTAGCTTAGAATAACAGCATGTGTATATTCATATTAATGATGATAGACAACATATAGGCCATTTACCACATTGAGTCCCTTACAATGTAAGTTGAGGGTACTCTGGATGGCACAGCAATGTTGAAGCAGGTTCTTCATGAATTTTAGGTGAATGAGTAGATATTTGCAGCTCAAGATGGTAGAAAAATGAACCCATTTCACTTCTCCATTTTGTCCTAAACAATATTACAGGCATAAAGCAGTAACAAGATAAGCAAATTCTGAATAATGAATTCTAAATAATGAAATTCTTAAAAAGCACTTTAAGATTTGACTTAATCCAAAATTAAATAGTCAGATTTTTACATGGCTGCAAGCTGATTGTTTGAAACCAAAAAGAGCAAATAGTTCTGTTCCCTGTCTTTTTTTCTTCTTATGCTCCTGAATAAAAGGTGGGATGCATTATCTAACAAATGCATAGTTAGATAAAAAAATTTCTCCACTGCACTTCTTCCACTATTGTGTGAGCCAGACAAGCGAGAGGAGAAACATATTGCTGCTTTTTCTTAAAAAAAGTAGCATTCAGTTTAAACAGAGAAACCACAAGTAGTCTTCTATATTAAATGAGTAAAGAGATCATAAATGCAAATTGCTAGTCAAACCTTTTATTTTGCAAATACTTTCTTAACAAGAAATTGGATGATTCCTACCAATTTGTTATACCTGCAGCTAGACTGATGATGAAACCTGCTGAATCTTAACAGACCAATTTTAAAGTAGGGTGACCTGCAGAACCATCATACCCAGGGAAAAGATGAACAAACTGCTACAGTTGTTCTGAATCGTTTCAGAGGTCTTATATTTTAACTCTTTTTCCTTTTTCCTTGCAAATAAGCAGAACTACTAGGAGAAAGCTTCAGTCATTAAATTTACATCTCTGATTACTCTAGTTTATTGACTTATTGGAATTCATTTACTGTCTTATAGGTTCTAAATTGAGGGCAAGAGGTTAAATGTTATCACAAATTGGTTCTGTGCTCCACAATTCATCAATCTTCTAGATATTTTTCCTGACCCCACCCCATCTCATATAAGATGTTATATTGGGATTTTTAAACTGACAACAGTGTGTATGTGTGTATATCACTATAATCAGAAATCTTATTTGCCATATTTTACTTAGTGGTGCAAAATTCTGTGTGTTGGTTTTCAAAAGAAAGGTAGAATAAATCAGTACAACCAATAAATCCCATATAGATTTTTGTTAGTTTAGTAAGAGAAAGAATCAAATGCTGTAGTTTCTGTTATTTATATTAGTGAAGATAAATAATCTAGTCAATGTTTGTAAAACATTTCCACATTTTTAATTGCCCAGGTCCTCTTGGATCAGATAAACCTTGATGCTCAGCATGTTTTATATATAGTTTTTAAATAAGTCTTAAATCACTATATTTCCAGTGCAGGAAATGCAAAATAAATGTCACTTATAGAAGTTGGGCAGTGTTTTGCTTCAGTTAATACCGAGCTCATAATATTGAGCATTAAACATATTCATCAACAAAACATTTCATGATCCATTATTTTGCAAACAGTATAATTGTCTAGTACAGAAAAGTCCATGGGATTTTTCAAAAATATTCACCATGGTAAAAAAAAAAATTCATTACAAATGAAATAGTAGCAATTTGAATTTTAACATAAAAAAATGATACTAACTCATGTTCTTCTATGATCATGTTTCCCCAAAACACTGAATTGAAAATCAGTTAGAGCAGTTATGGTTGAAAAACCAATAAGCAGCTAATTATTTAGTCAACTAACTCTGAGGGAGTTAACTTAGGGTTAAACCAACTCACACCAGTCAACTATAGTGTAGGAATGTCAAGCCACAGTCAATTACTATGTTTTGCCTACAATATTTACTTCACCAAGAGCCAGGGAGAATAAGAGGGTGGGGAAAAAACATCCTGATCAATTTGCCTAGGCCTGAAAGCACAGAGAATATATCTCAACTGCTATGAACTGTAGCAGCCAAGCCATACCTCCTTTTGCTTTTCTGGCCACTGGAGAAAAGTTTAGTAACATCATGATGTTAGCTAGTACAAAAACTTATGGCATAAGACAGGGGTGTCACACTAGCAGCCTGTGGGCCAGATGCATCACACGCTGGCCACACCCATCTCCGTTTTAGCAAAGGGGGAAAAGTTGCAATATGTCACGTGATGACAATGTGTCATTGTGAGTTTAACACCCCTGGCATACAAGCTCATGGGATACCAGAAATGTCCTGAAGAATGTGGACAAGAATCAGTATTTCTAATTTTTTTTTTAGAATTCCATACTCAAGCCAATTTACAAGAATTGAAACAAAACCCAAAGGATAAAACTTGTAAAAATGAATATAATTAAATCGAATATAATTAACATCAACAGTCAAAATCTAAGGAAAAGAGACACATTTTGTTATAAATACTAGCAATTTTATATGCCGTTAGGTTGTGTGCTCCTTTAACTACTAGTATTGAAGCAATGGTGCCCATAGCATAGTATCAAAATTGGAAAGATAGATGGAGTTTCAAGATGCAATCCCATCCTACCTTTTAAACGTGTTTAATAACTGCATATACAAAGGGGGTGAAGTTTGTAATACAAACTCTGTCCCTCATTATGCCAGTGGTGTGGTTAGCATATTTGACACTTGGAGCAGATATTTTAAGAATCCCGCCTTTCATTTCTGAGAACCATTTTAGCGTAGTAATTAAGGTATTAAACTAAAAATCAAGAGATTATGAGTTCAAATCTTCTCTTAACCACAAAGGCTTGATTTTGGGTCAGACAATACTCTCAGCTCTAGGAAGAAGGAACTGGTAAACTGTTCTGAAAAATACTGCCAAGAAAATTGTAGCAAGCAGTCACCAGGATTCAAAATAGATTTGAAGCACACAATTTTTCTCTACTGCTGTCCCATCATCGCTGACCACCAAACAGGTGATCGATATGTGGACAGCAGCAATTTGACTCCATATCTGTATCACCCTCCTTATTGCCTGCATCTGGGAAAAACCACCGCCTTCCATGATATGCCACTGCTTGTTGCTAAATTTGACTCCACTACCAATTCTTCTATATAGAAATTTTAGTAGCTCCCTAAGTTATGTGTTATGTGAACAATGCCTCTGAGTATGTGACATGATATTATTTCAATTTTTTTTGCTATACATAATTGTTGAGGTTTTGGAAAACCAGATCTAACAGCTATTAAATATTGTAATATCAGTGGATTTGAAAAAAAGAAATAAAAAAAATCATCTAATAGTTACTTGATGAATCTGCTACTTTCATTATAACAAAAACTGAATAAAATTCAGAACAACAAATTGTTATTGGAGGCAGAATGCTGATGTTTACGGCTGACATATCTAAGTTGTAAAAAATTAGATGGCAGCGAAGTTAAATTTTTCTGTATCTGACTGCTGACATCTAGTAATTGCCTAGATATTTGTAAATCAGTTATGATAGCTTTAAACATGCTCTGTTGCTTCTTATTTTTGTAACTGCCCATCCCACGTACACGCCTGTAAAAAGCACCTTTTTGTGAGTAAATAGAAATGATGGAAATATTGTGCTACTATAGGCACCTTACAAAACAGAAAGGTGACCTCTAATTGATTCAGACCATTGTTCTGTCTAGTTCAAAATTATTCATTATATTTTCTAGACTTACTTGTAGATGCTAGGGATTGATCCTGGGTTCTTCTGTATGCAAAATCTATGCTGTAGTATTGATCTGTGGCTTTTCCAAAACTGATAAGGAATGGTAACAGATCCGGTCTATAGTATATATGATGCACAAAACCACAAAATCATTAGGCTTATCTAGAGTCATCATTGAGTCTATAGTTAAGGCTGTCCACTTAATCTGCAATACATGTATGCTATGATTAACAGTCCCTCCACTATGGCTTCTGAGTGTTGATTTCCACAGCCATTCTTCCTTTCCCCCCACCCCAAAGTAATATTGGGTACATGAAAGGTTGCAAAGTGAAAGATTATAGACTTACTTTCAGACACACAGCATACTAGGGCACACACCACATTAATCTTTTATTTTTTTAAAGAAAGGCTGGAGAAAGGATTTCAGTTGGCTAACACCCACCCCCACCCCCGCCGCCCAAAGTGACTGAGACATCAGACAGGAAGCTTCTTACTTCCAGGAATGGCATGTATGTTGCGTGGACCATAGAACATTTTCTTATGCAATACATCCATAGGTAGCAACTCTATCAAAGTATTGCATGAATAGGGTTGAAAAATACAAGAATAATGCCTCTGGCTCTGCTTTCTTAGTCTCTGGTTTTTCTTTGGCAAACAATTTATATTCATTTGTTTAACAAATTTGTATGCTACTGAATTTAAAAAATGACTTTCAGTGTAAAACATCCCCATACAAAAATAAAAAAAATATAACAACATTCAAAATATACAATGAAAATAAAAGTTGACATCATCAGTGTCTATGGAGATTCTCAATCATCCAGTTAAAAATGAAGAAGCTTTTTGGATGAGAAGCAAAACATTTTCAAAGAAAAAACCCCGAGAAAGTCCAGCTGCTTTTTGGAAAAAGCACCTTTGGTATTGGCATCATCAGATCAATTTCTCCCCCCAAAAAATCTTGGTCTATAAGAGCTTGCTCAAAACCAGAAAATTGGAAGAAAAGTTGATCTCCACTTCTGTTTACATTTGCTTGGACATGAGTAGAATTCTTGAAATCCTCTGATTTGAAAATCTAGTTAAAAATCCTTTGCCCATTTTCCTAGTCAGTATAGGGGCATTAGGGACAGTGGAATGGGACTGGTGTCCCCATCTCCAACCCATTTACTCTTGTTGAGACACAAACTCAACAAAGAAGAATCTCTTGGATTTCTGGAAAGGTTTGTATCTCTATTAGGATAATGTACAGTGGAACCTCGGTTCACAAACGCTTCAGTTCAGGACCAAATCGGTTCATGACCAAAAAATGAGCTAAATGTTTGCCTCACTTCCCAAACAAATTAATTAATCGGGCGCTTCCCGATCCCAGTGCATGGATGATTCCTGGGTGGGAAGGAGGCGAGCCTCACACCATTGGCTGCAGCCCGGGCGATTCAGGGCAGGGCGAGGATGCAGGAGCAAGTAAGAGGCTGAAGAAGGCAGGCAGAGCCCCGCTTCCCAATCCCAGTGCACAGATGATCCCTGGGTGGGAAGGAGGCGAGCCTCGCACCGTTGGCTGTAGCCTGGGCAATTCGGGGTAGGGCGAGGATGCAGGAGCATGTGAGAGCACATCTGTGGGCTTCAAAAACTTCAAAATCTTTAAAAACCATAAACTTCATAGGGGTCTGGAACGGATTAATCGTATTTCCCTACAACCCAATGGGAAAATTTGTTTCAGTTCATGACCAACTCGGTTCATGATAAAAGTTATAGAACGAATTGTGGTCGTGAACCGAGGTTCCACTGTAACAGAATCTTGAAAATTTACTAAAGCAATTCCTCCTGCACAATTTACATCTTGTAAACTAGTTACTCAGTTTTTCCTTCCCTTCTCCCATTCCCTGGACTCCAGAATCTCTTCTGTCATGGCGTTAACTAAAACATTTTTTGTCAGAGAAATTTTGTAATAAAATAGACACGATGCTCTTTAAAAACATTTATTGTTCAACTTAATTTATATAGCTAAAAAAATAAAAGATATTCACAAATGATGTAAAAGACAATAACTCAATATTTATAAATTGTGGATTGTACTTTTCAGTTGGTAAACTCTAATTATCTTAAAAATGGAAAAAATCAATGTGGTAGAACATTTTCTGAAAGGGTCATAAAGAGTTAAGAACCAAAAGCTTGAACTATAGCTAAGAATCTTTTAATTATGATTAATTATTTATCCTGAAGTTTTTTTAGAAGTCTCTTAACAGCAATGTACCATAATTATTGAATATCAATGAAAACATGAGAGCATTTGTTACAAAAATAAATGACAATTTTATTGTTTCTATTCCTAAATATATTGACCACACTACAAATGAACCATGAAGGCCTAATCGTTGGAAATATGTTAATTTTACTTATAGTGGTAGAACTGAAGACCAGTGAGATGTCTAGATTTCTGACTTCTCTCTGATATGGAGTCAATGTTTTAATATAAAGTGCAATATTTCAAGAGTACCAAGATTCATCCTTTTCAATTCCCCCCCTTCATTATGCAGCTTTGGTCTCTAGCAAAGAAATTAAGTAAGGATTACTGCCAATAAACCTTTATAATTAAATATTTCATATACCCTCAAAGAATTTAATTGTATTTTTTTCAGACAAATATACATACATTAGTTCTGGATCTTTGCTAAATTTGAGATTATGTTATTGGATTATGCTAGACTACTATACTGACTCCTTCTACAATATAAAGAATGATTTTAGGTCCGTTCAAACATACAGGAAAGGATCATATAAGAAAGCTTATATTTTAACTTGGATAAATGAAGCAGCTGCATTGGGCTTGATTCATAAATGCTTTATTTAGTAAAGCCAGAGTTTATTGCACATATTTCAAAGAGGTGCTTATTTTGCTGCAATAATTCAGAACAGCTGCACCAACCTAAACAGAAACTGTCACTTGAGTACTTTTTCTCCCTATGCATCCATATTAAGTTTTTGATAACTGAAAGAAATTCCACTTTAAAACCAGAAGCAATTGATTAACATAATGTAAGTACAAATCATTATCTCCCCCGTCTTTGCTTTAGCAACAAAATACTTTAGGAAATATAGGTGAGTATTATTGCTGAGGAAGGTTTAAAAATAAAGACAAATTAAAAAGTTTAATAATAGATTGGCTGTATGCAAAGATATATGAAGTATAACTTCATAAATAAGAAATAAACAAAAGTTAAAACTTCCCCTAGACAATGTTTGGTGCTATAAAGTTAATTGCAATATGCACAGCAATATCTGGGCCCTTTTCTCAGAAATACGCATCAGTTTTTTTTTAGTTTGTTTGAAAGGACCGGTTTAAAAAAAATTGTTTACATATCTTTGTTAGTGTTACATATTTAAAATAAAATGTACGTGTATTTAAATCTCAATCTAGCATACAAACATTTTGAATTCTTCTTTTGTCAGCTGTAGCTGTTTCGCAAAATAACACCCATTCTTGAACAAAGATAATCTGGTCACAGTGAATCAAATTGCAATGACTTCTCAGTGGGGGTATCGAAATACAGTGTTGGGTAACCTTCTGGTATCTATCCATGTGATTGCTAGGAGTTGACAGCAAATTGGTGGGATGTAATCACTCAATCAAAACTTCCTGGTGGCCAACTGTTGCAGTTAATGTAAAGTGGAGGAACTGAGATCTCCTTTGTCAGGAGCGATCACATAGTGTAGACCCAGTTATGTCACACATATGACGGTGAATGATTTGGGTATAGTTTTCTGGAATTTAAAGGAATATAAGCCTATGTATTTCAGAGCATACAATAGAGTTTTTCAGCTATAAAATTGTGGAAACCCAACTACCAATTTTAGGCAATAAGAATCAAAGACATGTTTAGAAACTGCATTCAAGGAATCTAAATGGATTGAGTATGGGTCTGGCCTTGAAGAGAATACAATGCCTTCTCTAGAACTAAATTCCTAAAAAATGCTACTGCCAGAATGTAGCCAAGATTATTGGATTTTAAAGAATTAAACAGGAAGGCAGGATACCTTAAAGATCAGTTCAAGATCCTGGTTTTCTTAAAAGTATATCTCTATATACCAGTCTGTCTAGATTAGGAATATCAAAATAAATTTCTGTGTCTTTTTGGCATGGAAAATTTATTTTATAGAAATAAGGTGGGAGCCTTTCCAATGATGTCATTCCAGGCTTAAAAGAAAAAGGATTTTTTGGAAGTTTGACCAATATCAATATTGGAATATTTTACTACTGGGTTATAATTTGTTACTAGCACAGATGATACTTGATGGTTAGGATCTGCTTTGCTCTTATTTAATTGTCATTTGATCTTACATGGCATATACCGTATATAGTTATCTTTATTTATGCCTTAATCACTGCCCCTGATATTTCTGGCTAGAGGGTAATGCAAAATCAATTTAGAATATAATATATTATTAATAAAGAGAAAGGAAGAGAACAAAAGGTCATTCTTGGGATAAATGGCAGAAAGAATAATAAATGGGGGGCCATGTGAGAGTTTACTTGCTTGGGGAACCTTCTGTGTTAACTTATAGCAGATTGCACTGAGGGTCATACACAGAGTGTTTCATTTTCCCATAGCAACATCATTCACTGCATTAGGCATGAGACTATTGGTTTCACTGGAGAAAGAAAAAAAGTTGCAAGGCTACGAATGAAGTAAGATTAATGGAGAAAATAGGCTGGGCTGGATGAAAAATTTTTCAATCTTATTTCAAATTTTATAAGCAGCTCTTGTGTGTGGGGTGTGTGTGTGTGCATATGTGTATGCATGTGCGTGCTTCCCCGTTCACTGAATTCGGTGTAGTTACAGAAGTGTTGCTATGGTGACTGTTAGTGACAGCTGTTATGTTGTGCTCCTCAGAGAAATATATGATAATAATGGTTAACCTTCTCATGGGATAGGCTGGCATTAAAAGCTGAAAATAAAATGAACAGATAGTGATTTAGAAAGAACATTTATATGTATTATTTTCTGCAGTGATTAACATCTTACTATTCCCCCAAAAAGCGTTCATTGTAAATTAGAATACAAAATAAATTCAATTATTTGGAAAATCAACCCAAAGTATCACTTTGGATCATCCTGGTGTAATCTGGAAAGGTTTGCAATTGAGTAGAAGATGTACAATTTAATTTCCTGGAGCCTTAGTTACTGCTCTGTAAAACAGTTTTCTATTTCCTTCCGAATGTTGAATCAGTATGTGGAAGGATTAGCCCTCCACTCAATTATTTGCACTCACTTCTGGCTTCCAAATAGAAAGGAAATATGACAGATCCTATATTTTAAAAAAAAATTGTATGTAGAATCATGCACATGAACAAGAGGTATACTTGTACTGGAGTTCCCAACTATAAATGTGGTCTATAAATTAAATGTAGTATATAGGAAGCGCTCTTACATTCTTCTTTTGCTGAATCATTCAGCCCTGCTCAGAAATATAGGATTTTAAGGCAGGAGAATACAACTTATTCTTAGGCTGAAGACTACATGTGCTGTTTTGTGGCCTGCACTCCTAAAGATAATGGGTTCCATTGGGACAAAACAATGTTTTAATTTAATTTAATTTACAGTTTAAATTTAGTTAAAATTAAATATGATTACTCTCCAGTCATGTATTATTTCCTCATTTTGCCACTGTAAATTCAGCTCTTGATTAGACTTGGCAGAAGGCTAGATTGGAAACAAGAATGAATCCTCAAACAAATCATCAGGACAAAGAAGTCAGAAGCATTTTTCTATCCGCAGTTCAGAAACTAGACTTTCTTCTTCTTTGCCAAGTAGCTCATCAGATACTTGGTGAGTTTTTTAGTGGCAGTGAGAAGAAACTGAGATATGTTTGTATGATACATCCTTCTAGGTTGGGAACTGCTGGTTCCTTCCTCCCCAGTTTCAACCTTTAGATCCTCAACCTTTCCAAAGCAACACATTTCATATTCTAAACAACCTATGGAACTATGCTGATTTTAATAATCTTGCATTTTAAAATACCACATTATAACTTCATTTAAAAACAGCTTTATATTTTGTAATTCAAAACAGGGAAAGGTACAAACGAAGTTTGCTTCTGGATATTTTTTATCAGTAAACTTCCATCAGCCCAGTGGGCATGCTGTGGAAAGGGATTGTGGGTTTGTCACCCAAAACACCAGGCCCACACCAAATTGTGGGCATGTACCCATGAGAGCCTGGTGAATATCATGGCTTTGTAAAAGTGTGGTTTCAATTCAGTGTTCATGCCTCTATGCTGTATTATAAAATTACAAGATTGTTTATATCTAAATATAAGAATATGTGTATTGAACCAGAAAAAAAGCTATATTTAAATCTACCCAATTAAGTCTTTTGAATGTTTTAAAACAGCTATTAACCAGAGTATTTTACAACATGCCTTAGATGCCTCCTGTCGACTTTCTTTTTTCTTTTTTTAAAAAAGAACAATTGATTGCAGGTTCTGATATGCAGAACTCAGCTCCATATGTTGTGACTGTATTGAGGTTCAACGTTGTCCTTCCATCATCAAGACATAAGGTTGGCAGTGATCTCAGGACATCTGCTTAGAGGCTTCTTCCAACAATTTGATAACCAATCTGTCTCTTGACCCTTTCATTTCATATCCTCTATTTCTTTTTTCATTGGGTTGGTGAAATGGGACCTTTTGTTTGGTCAGTTATGAAAATTCTCTTTAAAATCTTCTCTTTAGATGATTTCTGTTCTTCCCTTAGATATTGTATTCCTTTTACAGAAACTAATGTAGCATATGCTTCCCTTTAGGTCTGAACAAGGCTCTTGATAAGAATATTCATCTCTAGATAAACGGAGCATATCAATGTTTCAAAAGTATTTTCCCTGACTCATGTGTTTTTAGGTTCCAATATAAGGTTTGCAAGTCTCTTTCCCCCCACATTCTTCTTAATAATTCACTTATGTTTGTTTTTGAGAGTGGAGCTGAAATAGGCTATCCCCATGTATTATTCAAAAACCATGCTTTGTATGGTGGGGGAGGAGGGGGAAACAAGACCTTTGGGTATATGTGCATATTATAAAGCTTTGCTTGCACTGGGAGAACATTGAGTCAGTTCTGTCTGGAAGCCTTTTCTTCCATTCTTCATTATAAACCAAATTCAGAAAACTCTGCAACTATATTCAAGACAGGGATAAGAACAATTACATTCATGGAAGGAGACCATGAGAAGAAATCTCTGATGGGAAAAAGATGAAACATATTTGAACTTTCTCATTTGTTTTGCATAAGAGAAATATGTTTCAACAGCTGAACTTTTCTAAATTTCAAGGACTAAACTGAAACATGGAAGAGGAATAACTACAATACTTACTACAATAACTCAATATAGAATTACTACAATTATTTACTTAAGACAGAACTGGAAACATCTTGTGGTTTTCTTTTTTAATATAAACTTCTTTACTGGTTTCATTACAGTATGTCATTGAAGATTATAGAGTGCCTACAAGGCTTATATTCCTTTCCTAAATTCATTGACCTCAGAATTAAATTTCTCAATGAAATTTCAGGAAGATATATGTGTACATTCTCACTTTCCCAGTGTTGAGCTTTTCAAGTCACACATTCTCTTCCTCAACCATATGTACCTTCTGTTTTCCTGCCTCAGAGTCATAATTTTTCATTAATGATAACTGAAACCTGCATTTGGAATTCCCACATTTTTAAGAAGCTGCTGAAAAATTATGGTGATGATTTAATTACCTGTGGAAAGCATGTTACCAAGTTCTCCAGGGAATGATTTCAAACCCAGAGGGAATTGTGTAAATAGGTGCAAAGTGAACAATGATAATAAACGATGACAACCAAAGGGTATGATTACAGCAATTGGTTGATGCTAGATAATTATTCCACTCGGCAACAAGTAAACTAATATAGTATAAGCAAGGAGGCATCATGCAAAGGTTTTCAAATTTCAAGTTATCATTTAGTATAATAGTTTCTGGCTAATCTTTAAAAATAGGTTAAGTAAGAAGTTAAAAAATATAGTTAGGTCCACAGTGAAATATTGTTTTGTTTGAAGTTTGATTAAATCTAATTTAAAACTTAGCTCTAAATAACTTAAGCCTCTGATTTCATGCTTGCAACTGAATCAGTTTGGAAATCCATTCTACATGTATAACTGTAAGTGAATAATGTGTGATTTTCTGATGACTAGGAACAACATTTAACATTTTTTGGAGTCCAAAAGCTGCAATAGTAGGATTACCAGATGCCTGAAATTATGACAATTTATATTTTTTTGAAATTCAGCCACTATCTACCCACCCCTCTTACAAACTCTGTTTTTTTATTGGTTTTGCTTTAGTTTTCTTTCCCGTCTGTGGGAGGTGATTGGAAACTAGAGCTACATCTGGGCTGCAAAACTATGGATACACATTAGATTGCAGCAAAGAGTTTCCTTTATTTGAGATTGTTCACATGAATATGTACTAATATCAAAGAGAAGAAAGGATGGCCATCCTCTATTCTACACAGAGTAGTACAGGCATTTGCAATTCCTTTCCATTTTAGAACAATTGCAGGCAAGACTTCAATTTACGAGCATTTGTTTAGTAATCATTCAAAGGTACAGTGGCACTGAAAAAAGTTACTTATGACCTGTCCTTGCACTTAGGACTGTCGCAACATCTCCATAATCACATGATCAAAATTTGGGCACTTGGCAACCAGTATGTATTTTCGACAGCTGCATCATCCCAGGATCATATGATCACCATTTGTGACTTTCCCAGTTGGCTTCTTCTGACAAGCAAAATTAATGGTGAAAGCCACATTCACTTAACGACCACATGATTCACTTAATGACTGCGGTGATTTGCTTAACAATCACAACAAAACAAAGGTCATAAAATCAGGAGTGACTCACTTAACTACCATCTTGCTTGGTGTTTGTTAAAGCCATTTCAAAATGGTAGTCAGTTGGGATTGGAAGGGTCCCTATCAGTTTAGAAAAAAGGGATTTGGGGGCCTGAAGTCATAATCCATTTTCTAAATCTGTGGCTGCATTTCACATGTAAATGGTACACATGCATGTTGCATAACACACCTATTTGCTACTGTGGGCAGAGTCGGTAAGAAAGATGTTGCAATCTTTTTTTTTTTAAATAATTTTTATTATTTTTTACATATGATCATCTTTTCTTTTTACACTGTGTCATCTGGGTGTTAAATCATACATATATAAAGATTTTCCTTCTATCACAATCTTATTTAAACAATCGCTTTATCAATATTATCTTAACAACAGTCAATCTATCAGATATATAATATATTATCCATGCTAAGAATATATTCTTAC
>JANHJO010003000.1:63211-74364 GCA_032468235.1 Pseudoxyrhopus heterurus
CTCTAAATATGAACTATCCTTGGCTCTATTTGTTGACAAATGTATATTTTTATTAGAAGTCAAGTGTTTTACAGTAATGCATAGCCAGAACTGAGAAGCACGTGCCAAAATAAATTTCCCTCCCTTAACTGCCTCCTTTAACTGTCTCCTATTGCTGGCCCTCTCCCTGATCAATCAAGTTCAAACAACATTTGTTCAGAACAGTCACTTCAAACATAGGGTGGTATGCAGCTGTCTTCTTTTCCTAGACAGGTGACCTTAAAGCAGCATCTCGGGGAGATACAGCAGTTACTTTTGCTTTTCCCCAAGCATTTCCCCTCCCATCCACCTTCCCCAGAGTTCATGGCGGACTGTCACCACATGGTAGTGAAGCAAGCGTAAGATGGCAGCTGACAAACGGTTCCCCCCCAAAAAAGTCTACTTTCCCCATCCCAACTAGGCAAGGAAGACATTTACAGAAGCAAGCTGAGTTCTGTTGGCCATTGGTGACTTGGCTTGTGTGCTTTGCCACCCAGCTGGATTAGGTCTAAGTATCAGAAAGAAAAGAGAAAGATTCTACCATACTCTGCTCCTTCTCCTTGCAGAAGTGGCAGCTGTTGTTATGGCCCATGTCCAGGACTTAAACTCTAAATCTGATTCTGAAGAAGCTGCTCCAGCTGAACCTGTGGAATGTCAGCCTCAGGAGAGGAAGCCAGAGTTCACATGAGGCTGATCAAAACCAGGTATCATCTGAACAGCTAGATCAGTCAGATGATAATTACATAAGGCTTCCCAGCCTCTGCACCTGGTGAGTAGAACAGAGACATTCTATGATGCTCTTTGCCAAATTAAGCTGATTTTAGAAGCAGGTTTGAGTCAGGTCTTTTTTACTGGAAGGAACTGTCTGATCTCTAGTTGTTGCATGACATTTGTGCGAATTCTTCCTGTGAAATTCTAACATCTGGATTGTCTGACAACCCTGACCTGACTCTTGGAATCTTGGACTGATTTCAAACTATTCTGAATGTTCCTGTTAAAAACAAACCATTCAAGCAATGTTTTATCAGAGACTCTTTTTGCATTCTTCAACTGTTGTATTCTTGCTGACCTTGATTAAACCGTGAACTACCATATCAACTGTTTGTGAGTCAGCGTTTGAAACCAGAAGCAGCAGGACAGCTGTCACCTGCAGCTGGGCTTCTGGGAAAGGCAGAAACAATAGAGACAGATTCTTATCCACCACAAGGAGAAGAGCAAAGTGAAGCTAAAATGTTTGAGCACTACTCAAGCTGTGAGTTGGTAGTACTATATTTCTATATATGATATAATGAGTTGCCTCAGTCCTCTACATCAGGGGTGTCATGTGATGTATCATGACCTTTTTTCCCCTTCGCTAAAATGGGGTGGGCATGGCCAGCAGGTGATGCATCTGGCCCGTGGGCTGCGAGTTTGACACTCCTTTGCTCTACATTCTCTTTGGAGAAGGAGAACTAGAAGGGGAAGCAAAGGGCACTGCTCTTTGGTTCCTCCACAAACACCATTCACACTTAGTGTTCAGAGGATCAAATTTAATAAAATGCAATTGCCCCAGCCTCTCAAAAAGAAAAAAGAAAAGAGGAAACAGAATAAAAATCATAGCAACATGCCAAGCAGCTTTTCACAGCCTATGGAATGGATGATCAGAAGGCCGGTTTTGATGACAGGGACTCCAGTGATATCTTTTTCTGTGAATGATTAGTCAAGTGGGCACGTTGATCCTATACAATGAAAGCTAGAAAGAGACTCTTTGGAGCTGTCCTCAAAGTCAAGAATGCAGAAGAAATAAGCTGCAACCTATATCTATATAGGCTATACAGTTATATATATAGGATGGGGATCAGTCATAACCAAAATTTGTCTTGGTTTGCTGTAACCCAAGATATATTTTCCTTTGAGGGTGTATGTCTCTTGATGTGTGTTTGTGTGCACTGCTTCACTTTTTAACAGCTTTATTTCCTTTTGTGTCAACAGATCTTTCAACTAAATGTGTTCCATCTCTCTGTCCCCTCTTTTTCCTCCTTCCCCAGCCTATTTTTAGCCTCTTATCACAGTTATTTCCTGCAGTAAATAGTTTCCTGGCATTGCTGCTGGAGCAGACTGATGTTAAGAACTGGAGAACACATTGTGGCACAGTAGGTGACCGGGGTGGGGGCTGGGGAGAGGAGGAGTTGGAGGCCAGCAGCTGCAGGGCCAGAGAAAGCAGCCCTACATTGTGGCTGGCCCCAAAGTAATAGCAGGATGGGGTTATATTTCTTCTTCCTCTCTCTTTCCCTCTCTCAGCACTGGCATAGTAGACTGTTAGAATCTCAGACGTGGAATAATTCTTTCCAGGGTGTCTTTATTTTGCTTTGGTCAAGGGGTGCTCTTCATTATTTTATCAAGAGAATTGCCTCTGCCCAAATGCTGTAGTGCAATAAGGGAACAGGAAGGGATACATCATGTTGGAAAATGGACTGAAATGCAATTAAAAATCTCAGTTGGACAGACTCAAGAGAAAAGCAAAGACAGCAAAGGGAGAGACCAGGCCTACAAAAAGCTGCTGCCACATGACTTCCCAATGCCAGCAGAGCAAATGGATAAATATCTTCAGTTGTAATTTTTAACAATATGGTCACTTAATTAAAAATGAATACAAATAGCTTTTCATGTTACAGGAGTCTGCAAGCCATATAACTCTGGGATAATATTTAGCTTTATGGATTATTAGAATGATACCCTGCCACTTGACAGCAAAGAAAATGCAAAATGTAAACAAAGCAGCATTAACACAACCAAAGTCCAGGTTTAAAGAAATCAAACATTAAAATGAAATTAAACAACAGTTAAAAGCATTTATTTATTTATTTATTTGTTGGAATTTCTATGCCGCCCCATTCCCAGAGGACTCCGGGAAAGCATGGTGGAAGAGATTAAAGAGTGGGGCCAACTTGCAACTTTCTAGGGAGTGCCACATAAAAATTGCTTTTCCACACATCAGATAGTCAGACTTCCAACAGTGGATTTATGAGAAGCTCATCTCCTGCTGATTTGAATCGAGGCACAATGACAGACATGGTCTCATGGTCAGGTCCTAAACTGTTTATAAGTTTTCTAGGTCAATATCAACACTTTGACTTGTGCCAGTAAGCAGTTAACAGTCAGTGCAGATTTCTCAGTGTATAAAACTCATGGCCACTGTGTTACCAAATATGAAATCAGAATCACAAATCAGAACTCACCTGAGGCTTTGGTAAAGAAGTCTGAAGAAGACACACCAAGACAATATCCTACTTCCAAAGAATTAAAACAAAACGCAGTGTTTTGATTGAAACTGCTGAAGTTTGATTCTTAGTATAGCACACAAGCCACCTACACTAAGATCATTGGTATCTAAGCTATTCTCTAAGCACAGTGGATTTAACCTAAAGTGAATAGATTTTAGTTAGATAATGGAGGGAAATCCTTATACTAAGAGCATTTCAGCAATGAAACAATGCTTTGGAAGTGATGGTCTTATTCTTTGCTTGGCATAGAAGCAAAAGCTAAATGGCTATAGCTTGGAAATAGTAATAGCACTTAGACTTATATACCGCTTGCTGTAATAGTGGATTCCTGAACTAGGAAGGATGTTAAACTAGGCATTCTCCAAGCTCCACCCACCCCTTTATATTGAAAGAGTCTATATGTTTTGGAGTTTTCCATCACCAAAATTTAAAGGATGGAATTTAAAAATATAGATGCAATGAATTATGAATGAAGGCAAATATACATGTCCCAGGATAATGTTGCAGAATCCAATCTGGGTTGGTCACCAGGATCAGAAGTTTTTGTCTTCCAAGCTTTTGGGCTCATGCTGGAGCTCATCTTCAGGGAACTAGAGAGGAGGCTAGAGAGACGTTTCCTGAAGATGTGCTTCAGCACAAGTCCGAAAGCTTGGAAGACAAAACCTCTGGTCCTGGTGACCAACCAAGATTGGATCCTGCATGCAATGAAGCCCTGGCAGGCCTCGTTATAAAAATGCAATCGGGAAATGTGCTACACAGACTTGGCTTTCTGTTAATTACATGGACAAATAATCAACCAGAGAGGAATCCTGGTGTATTTTTTCTGCTGGGTGTTGCAAAACTATGAAAGTAGTTTGATAGGCATGTAGCTGCTACTAAGATAAAGAGCTGGAAAGTTGATCAAAAGTTGATCAAAAGATACCAAAATGGCTTGATAAGCAAGACTAAGCTATGTGAGCTGAAAGTGTGAATTGTTAATTTATATATAAAATGTACCATGAGAAATGGTAGACTAGACAAAACTAGAGTTTGGAATGGGAGCATCTTTGGGAACCTCACATAGGCTGATGACTGGAAGCAAGGAAGATTTAAGGAATCTCTTCTTAAAATTTAGAGAGTCTAAAAATTGAACTCAATATTATTATCTAAACATTATGCAATAGTGCCAATCCAATGCAAGTGGACCAAGAATAAGTTGAAGTAGTAGCAGACTTTTAGTTCCCTAAATTCAAAACTTCACAAAGGGGTGACGGTAGGCAAGCTGCAAAGAGATATCTGCAGTTTGGGAGAAAGATTATGACAGATCTAGAGAAAGTATTAAACTAAGAGACATACTGTAAGTATTGTTTCCCAGTGGTATTATATGACCAAGAAAGCTGGACCAACAGAAAGCCTGAATTAAGAAAAGTTGCTGTATTTGAATTTTTAAAAAAAGTGGTTGCAATTGCTTTGGACCAAAACCATATATCATTAGAGAAAGTAAAATTGGACTGCCTACTGGAAGCACTAAAAATAAAATTAAAACTTAAATATTTTAAACATAAAATGCAAAGCTAGAATCGTTGGAGAAGACCCTAATGCTTAGAGAAATAGAAGACTATTGAGAGAGTCTGACAGAATATAAGGTGGCTAGATACTATCACAGTTGACATAAGCATGATCTTACAACTAGCAGTTACCAGAAGACAGTCTTGGCAAAATGAAGCTAAGGTCAGAAACAGTTGGAAGCCACTGAACTAATATGGCAATATCTCAAAGTCTTTGCTTTATTAATGCAACAGCAGATTTATGTCTCTTCTGAAAAGTAAAAAAAAGTGATGGGTCTATACATGAGCTGGTTGGGTTACCAAAGTTACGAAGAGCAAAATTTTTCTATCTACAGGAGAATAAAAATAGTCAAAGGGCTGTCCCAAAGACATGTAACCAGAGCTTCAACACAAGCATCCATGCTTTGACCATTATAGAGACCACTATGGGTCTCTGTTGCAGGACTTGCCTGATGGAACACCGCTGCCTTCCCATAATATGTTAATGAGCCTGGGCATTGGTTAGAGCACTAGTTGAGCCTGTTCTGTAAGGGTTAAGAGGGCAGTTGGGGTTGGCTTCAGACATATTTTCTTTTCTTTTTTATTTATTTCTGTTACTTTTTGTTGACTTACATTTAATCCAATGTTAGCCCCAAGAGTCACAGCTGCAAGTTGGGCGGCCATGCAAATTGATTAAATAAATAAATTAAATATCCTGCCTTCAGTAGAACAATTACTTGGAAAGCATATTTGGGGGTAAGTAAAAGAGCACTTAAGAAAAAGTCAAACTGATTCTCATTTGGCTCTGAAGATACTTCCTAGATCTGAACAGCTACTCTATAAAAGAATGAAGGAAAAATTAAAATGACTCACCAATGGCTTTTTAAAAGAATTATTTGGGTATGTTTATATGTCACAACTCAAATAAAATTTAGAAAAGCGAATTCAGCGGTCCCCATAATTTCCAGCTCTGTGGACCGATAGTGGTAGCAGAAGCGGTGGCAGCAGCAGGGGAGAGAAGATGGTTCTATGCAAGCGGCGGGAACATCCGCACGCACCTGCCGCTTGCACGAATGGAGTTTCACACGCTCACTCACCGTTTGTGCAGCCTGGGGTTTGGAGACCCCTGTTCTTATTCACTAATCAGAAAAGGAAGAGTATAATAGAACGCTGCAGTATATGGTGCTCTGCTTCTGTAAATATGCATATTGATCTTTACATATATAAAGTTTCTCTTTGTTTCATAGTGGTGCCAAATGAAGAAAGGAAGAAAGCATATGAGAATCTGGAAAAGAATCTGGAAAAGCCTGGAACTAGATAAATAAAATGAAGGCCAAAGTGGTTCCAGAGCTGATAGAAGCACTTGTGTCTCCTAAGGTAGAATAGTGACTCCAATAGATCTCAGGAAGAACATCAGAGCTCTTTGTCAGAAGAAGGCAGTGTTGGAAACAGCTAAGATACTACTCAAAACTCTCAAACTCCCAGGCTTCTAATAGAGGACCTGAGTTTAAGGAAGGCACATATCACCCCTAAGGATTAGAACTGGAGAACACAACACAATAACACAACAACATAAACTTTATAAAATGCCCTGGAGTATTTCTTTCCCACATTTTTAACCCTATAGATCAGGGGTGTCAAACTGGTGGCCCATGGGTCGGATGTGTCATGTGCAGGCCACACCCAGCCTAGCTCCGCGAAGGGAAAAATGTTGCAATACATCACATGACGGCAATGTGACACAGAAAGTTTGACACCTGTGCTATAGATAATGGAGGTTTGGGGGAAAAATGGGGGGGGAAAGCCCTCTAGATACAGGACAAAGTCAGGCCAATTGAAATACATGTTCATGTTGAAGATCGTCATGAGTGTGCCCCCTATTTATGTGTTTGTTTATTTTTATTCAAACAATGATGAATGGTAGTATAAATTCATATCTAACCAATCCTTTGCAAACACATTTTTACTGCACTGTCCTCTGGATGTTTTCATAGCTACTGGACTGCCATGATGTGCAATGTACTAATGGGTTAAATATACATGCCATAATCTTCTCCTGACATTTTCTGTTAAAGCACAGTTGAGACTTTGATGGATCATGTTTTACAAAATATGTCTGTATTATAATTGGCAGTTAGTGATAGATAACAGTAGCAGGAGGAATGCAGCTATGGAGGGGGGCCTACTTCATAATATAATGTGCTATTCAGAAGATCTCAGCAGGTGGGTTGAGGTCAAGTCTCTGTCTCTTTCTATTGATCTTTCTCTTATGTAAGCAAGCATGGCTTAAATGAAACAAAGACTCAACTGGCTTGTATTAGTAAAGTTGCTCCTTGAGGGTTTTGTTTCACATAATGGGTCAAAGCTAAAAATGTGGAACCCCATTCTTTGATTCTCTGGCTTGAGGGACCATTAGCTTTTAAATGGCATGCACTGGAGGTTTTCTTGATGCATATTAGCCTTATGAACAGTTTCCTGCTTTATTTCTCTAACCAATGGTTTATTCTTCATAACTAAGAAGGCAGGAAAGAAGCTATGAGGATTTGACCATACCAAAAAATAGCCATGGCATCATGAATAGTGCCCTACTCTGAGCTCAGAGATTAAGAGATGCTGCTGATATGGTGATTTTTATCCTCAAATCTGCAGTAATTCTGCCTTTGAATATAACTGAAAGTTCCTTGTTTCTGAAATACAGCTAAAAGACAGCAGTAGGACAAACATTGGATCTAAATCATTATATAGCATTTAAATATGTTTTAGCAATAGAACTAAGTACATCCTGAAAGCTATACATTCGATAATACAGAGCGTCTTGTGAATTACTCCTATCTGTAATTTAGTCTTTCAACTACAAATTTTTATATGGACAGCAATAGAGAATGTATGGATCCCAGCAGAGGGTAGTAATTATGAGGAAGTATACTATTTTCTGAAAATAATTTCTGTATTAATTTTGTATTCTGAATTAGCTTTGAAAATGCAAGTGTAGATAGATGGTCTGAGAAGTATTCATCAAAGTATACAAAGTGATGATTTCCCATCGGAATTGGATCATGTCCTAGCATAGCTTGACTGACACAATTAACTTTTCTAGGTCAAATGTTCTCTATGGAGACTCTCAATCATCCAGATCAATTCTGATCCCAAAATGTCAGCCTATTATATGACCCATTATACAATCAGAACTGGGCTAGCAGGGCTACTGTGAATCAGACATTCTTTCCATGGTCAACCTGGTCATGCATATCCTAAAATCCAGTTGACTGTACCACAAGCATTTCCTAGTTCAGGGGTGGGCAAATAATTTCCCCAAGGGTCCACATGAGAAAACTGGGACTGTTATGGAAGACTGCCACTACCACCCTATCCTCTGCCAATGCCATACTCCCTGACACTGCCTTGTCCCCCAGTGATGACACCCCATCCCCCAATGACACCCCACAATGACGCCCCCCACCCCCAAAGCTGCTGATGCTGCAGGCTGGACAGGGGCAGCTGAATGGTTGGATGTAGCCTATGGGCTGTAAAATGCCTAGCTCTGTTCTAGTTCCTAGCAAGGAAATGAAACTGGATTTAAAATAGATGAAAACAGAAGGTATTGCTTTCAAAACATGAAACCAGAACATGAGACCATGTATATATCTGAAACACTGTCTACTGACCATGACTTGCCTAATAGTAAAAGAGTTATCTGACGCAGTGGAGCAGGGGTGTCAAATTCAATTTCATTGAGGGCCACATCAGGTTTGTATTTGACCTTGGGGGGCTGGGGTGGGCGTGGCCAGGGTGGGCATGACCAACTTGATGTTACTCGTGTCGGGGGTGCCTGTGGTGGCTCTATGCTCTTCCAGCAAAAACAGGCTCCCAAGCTCCGTTTTTGGCTATGATGGCCTCCTGCAACCCTCTGTCAGCGAATACAGAAGTTGAGAGTACTGCCCACAGCTCTTGTGAACTCCGTTTTCGGCTGTGATGGCTCCTGCAATCCTCTGCCAATGAAAACAAAGCTCAGGAGGGTCATACGCAGCCCTCCCGAGCTCAGTTTTCACTGGCAGAGGCACTGCGGGCCGGTCCTTCGCTGTTTCCAGGGCAGCCCCATGGGCCAGATCCTAGCATCCCGCAGGTCAGATCCAGCCCCTGGCGCCTTGAGTTTGACACCCCTGCAGTAGAGCCTTGCCAATACTCTCCTGATGCAAGAAGTACTGAGGTAATAAACAAGATTAGAAGTGAGATAAGATTCTGTAGCCCCTACAATGGCAATCCTTGACCTGGTTAGCAAAGGCTCTATGGTGCCAGATCCAAAAATAAACAACTGTGTGACCAGGTGAATGTGCTAAATAAAAATGAATATCACCATATCAGTTTTAAAAGTATTTTATTGCACTTCCTTGTGGTGGAATAATTGCTACTGAAGAAGTCTAAAGGTCTCCTTACCACGCAGTCATAATTGCAGCCTTTGAATTTTTTGACAGGCAGTTTCTAAGCTCAGAAACTAAGCAGAGTCAAGCCTGGTTAGTAATGGGATAGAACCCCTTCATGGAATATACCAGAGCTTTTAGATAAATATCCCAGAAGAAAGCAACAGCAGAACACTTCTATATTGTCACATACTATTTGCAGATGTGCATGAAATCACTGTAAGTTGAACTAGACAAGAAAGAGACTTTATCTTCTGTGATCGCTGCTGTTGCCCTAGTAATTAATATGCTATTTCAAGATTAATGGGAGCAGACTCCTATTGTTGTTTATTCTTGCTAAATATGTTTTACCGGAGAACTTACATATTGGAGTTGTTGCTTGTTTTGGATATGTTAACAAACTCATTTGAGGAATCCTTCTTGAAAATGGTTTTGCACATCCTCAAAGACCAGATCATTTTATACATGGGAGGGGGGGGAAAGCAATTTGGCATAGTCATCAATTAAAGAGATTCTTATCCCAGCTCTCAGTCTGTGCCATGTTCAATTCCAGAATATATTTAATTTTACCTAATTCAGATGAGTTCCATTCCAATGACCAGACTGCTAAGTAAAATGGTTGTTTAGTGAATATTTTACTGCAATTACTGGTTGCTGCCCTCTCATTCAGATGAAGTTCTGAATCAGCTGAGGCAGTATTTGTTGAGAAATGCACAAAATTTGGTCACAAAGAGAATGTGTTAGTCAAAAAATGAATTTTATTACTATCATATTTGCAAACGGTTGCTAACCAAGGTAGACTCTAAAGAAGGACTGGGTGTAAGACTGCTTTTTACTAGTATATTGTGTGACTAGACACACAATGTGGAATAAATATGACTTACATTGATATAAATAGATCTATGTCCCAAACTTCAAGACACAAAATTTATAATAATTATATTAATGTTTCCTTGTGTATATTCAAAACAAGCTCATCTTCTTTTAAAAAAATATCCTATCACACCTTTAGAGTTAATCTTTATAAGAGTTTAAACTCTTGCTTAACTATCAACATTTTCTCCTATACATAGCAGATATGCCATATGATATGGTTAAAACATTTTGGCTTCAACCTATGTAATAGATAGTGGTCATAAGCAGACAAAGAATCAAGGAAGAAACCTCATCAGATCCCCAGATAACTTTTCA
The DNA here is from genome assembly GCA_032468235.1 of Pseudoxyrhopus heterurus. Classification (NCBI taxonomy): domain Eukaryota; kingdom Metazoa; phylum Chordata; class Lepidosauria; order Squamata; genus Pseudoxyrhopus; species Pseudoxyrhopus heterurus. The sequence goes on from JANHJO010003000.1 coordinate 73,628, forward strand.
TACAAATATTTTATATCTGTATTTTTAGAGAGAAACTGCTAGATGCAAATACAGAAAAAGTGTGCTAATCATAGATGATACTATAAGAAATAGTTTTATAACACTTGTTTCATTGCTTTCCTGGTGTTCATTTTGAAGGTGCTAGAAGAAATCTTCATCTTACTGGAAATGCAATTTTTGTGTAAATAAGAAAATGGAAACTCACATTAAACATTTGTAAATCAAGATTGTTTGGGACTGTAGCAGAGAGGCATAAAAGAGATACATTATAATTGGCACGTGGAGTTTTATAGTGCATTATCTGTGATAAGTATTTCCCCCCCTTTGCTTAATTAGCTATTACATTGTAATTAAAAGCTAAAGTAGAATTAATTAATTCTGTAAGCTGGTTGCAGCTACAGACCAAATAGTAAAATTAATTAAAAATTAAAGTATTAGAAAGATAAAACTGAGCTAATGATCTTCTACCATTGAACATACTTATTAGTATGTGGACATAGGGATACATTTGATATGAAATACTGTGCTGTTGATATGTATAGAGCAGCCTTTCTGTTCATTATTACTAATCTATATTGGCATGTGGAGTTGTGTTGCAGTATGCATTTACAGTATGTTCATCTGTCTGCCCTTCATTTTCAAGAGAGGTTTTTCATGCTAGTTTTTCATAGCTTTGCCAGCTATCCAGTGTTTATTACCTTGTACTCACCTAGGACTAAACTTTGCAAAGATAAATA
>JANHJO010003003.1:13888-29548 GCA_032468235.1 Pseudoxyrhopus heterurus
TCCCTCCCCTCCCCCATCTTTCTCTCGCTCGCTCTCTTGCCTTCGCTACCGGCACATTCCGCCGCCCTGAGAAAGGCCTAAAAGGCAACGGGAGTGGCTGGAACAGGCAGGGAGGCCACTGCTGGCTTCTTAGTTTGTCATCAAGCCAGGCCGGAGCCGAAGGCGGCTCGGGGTAAGGGTTAGCCAGCCTGCCGCGGTGCTGATAGAAGCCGGTGGGGGACGGACGAAGAAACGACAGTAGAACCGGGAAAGAAGGGCCCGGCCGGGTCCGGGGAGGGAGAAAAGAGGACGAAGCGAGGCCGCGCTCCCTGCCTCTCGCCATGGCCGACAACGAGAAGCTGGACAACCAACGGCTGAAGAACTTTAAGAACAAAGGCCGCGACCTGGAGGTAGGCACCCCTTTCTGAGGAGGAGGAGGAGGAGGAGGAGCGGCCCCACCGCTCGCGCCGAAGGGGGTCCCGGCGGGGTTTGGAGGTCGGAGATGGGTTGCCCGTGGCGTCTCTGCTAATCTCCCACGTTAGCGGCTAGGGGGCCGGCCGGCCGGTCGGCCTGCTTGAAGTGCCTCGAGGCGAGGCCGGAGCCTCCGCCGGGAAGGGAGGAGGGGAGAAGGAGGAGGGTGGGGTTCGCTGTGCTTTCCTCGCGAGGGACGCGTCGACACTCAACACCCTGGGCTGGGAAGGGCCTCGGCCTAGTCTGCCGCTCTTCGGCGCGGCGGCATGGAAGGTTCCTTTTTCTTGCTCGCAGAGAAACCAGGAAGGGGAGGTTGTCCTCCTTGCCTTTACTGCTTGGGGTAGGCGTCAAAGAGGGAGGCCTTGTTAGAGGCCCAAGATAGGAAGGCGAGGAAAGAAGGAGCCCGAATGCCCGAAGCTGATGGAGGAGCCCCTTCCTCCACTTCCACCCCCGCCTCAGCAGCCTGACATGGAAATGGCCTGTCAGATGACTTGTTTTTCTCCTCTTCCCCACCTTTCCCCCCCCCGTTGATCTGCACCTTGCCGTGGAGAACCAGATTGGGAGCCACAGAGTTGCACAAATGTCCTTCTGCCTACTACATTGTTGAAAATATTCTTTTTTTTAAAAAAAAACACCTACTTTGTACTATAGTTTTCCCTGTTCTGCAGTGCAAATGTAAATCAGGCGATTTTTTCCCCCCATTTAAAATTGGTTCACTTTTGGTTGCATTTACAGTAACACTTTACATGTCAAGTGTTCCTGCTGTGAGTTTTTAAAGTGAAATTTGAATATTGACTCTTGTTCTGTGTAGCCATTAACTTTTACAAGTATTCCCTGTTCCAACCTAGCCTCAGCCTGGAAACAAATGAAATGAAATTGGCTGGTCATTCTGTATGTAAAGATACCTTGACAAACAAACAAATAAATAAATTGCTCAGTTTCCCAGGATTGCTCAAAAACTGCCCTTGGATATGGTTGGTCAGTGATGGAAGGCACTATAACGTAAGCAGCTTGGTTATTGTTTCTCATTTGAGTAGAAATTCTTTTAAATTGTATGAATATCTCAGTTTGTAGTTTCTCAGATCTTTATCTCAAATTTTGAATTATCTCTAACAGTAATTTCAAAGGTGAGAATTTATAAAAGATAAATGGTCTCCTAGTGACTTCAGAGACATGTCTATATAGTTATAGCAACATGAAATTGGTCATGCAATCTTTTTTCAACTTCTTTGCTAGGCAATAGTCCTGGGGTTTCCTACTGATGTCTCATCCAAGTACCAAGCACATGCTTATCTTTTTGAGATTGTCCAGAATTATTTAGGTGCTGGTTCATTGATTTTCATCACAAGATGATCTAAAACATTCCTTTAACAAAGTTGATGCCAGTATTGAATAAAAAATTATATGAGCAACAATCTGATATAGTATGGTCATAAAACTTTCTCCTTCAATCTAGGATTTCATGAATTCTTGCTGCCATTTCTACCTCCTTTATAACATAGTATTTATCATGCATCTGAACAGCATATTATTTAGATTATATGCTCTTATGTCTCACAGATGGCTGGCAGGTAAACAATATTTTGAAAATATGGTCAATATATATTGTATATTTAACATTCTGTTAGTATACCTGCTTAGCTGGCAAGAAAGTACCTTGATATGGTATTAATTTATTTTCAATACATATCTAATATTTCACTCCAGCTCTGCTTTAAAGATTATAAGTAATAGCTTATCTCTAATGAAAATTATAATTTCATGAAGTTAACTAATTTGCCTTCATGAATAGGGCCATACTAATTCCCTCGGCTTTTGGGCTCCTTCACAGAAGGGATATATAATGCTAGGAAATGCTGTGAATTCTGATATTTTTTGTGCATAGTTAATAGCATTTTATGTGAGCTTTAAATTGTTTCACAAATGAGATGTGCTGAACATCTGCGGAGTATATTTTGGAAGGTTTTATTCTAAAATTAGAAAATGTTGGAATTAATCTGTCACCCATTGTTAAGGTTTTGTTATCTACATAATGTGAAAAATAAAAACATCGGTTTTAATTTTACTAGATGAAAAGGAATCTAATAAAAGCAAGCTAGCAAATGAATGCATCTGAGTTCTTTGTAAAGTTGAACTATGAGGGAGTGGCAGGAGCTCTGAGGTATGACTCTGTCATTCAGGGGAAGGACTGAGATTTTTAAAGGTTTTTTTCTGTTGTTGAGATGGAACTTTTTAATGTCTAATAAGTTAAGAAATGTAAACTTTGTGTAGAATTGTGCTTCAATAGTAACCAAATGCTTGAAAATCACAAGCTAACATAAATTGTCCATTGCAGATGTAAGCCCAAAGCTTGTGACTCATTTAACTTATATGTTGTTCATTCTAAATTTTATAAGAGATGGTTATGTTCATTCCTAAAGATTGGGGAGAGTAAATTAAGTTGGAATCAACAGAAGGCAGAAAATTAGGAACACTACAATAATTGCTGATGAAAATGTTCTTTTGCTATTTGCTACCAGACTATTTTTTCATGCAGGAGGTTAATGAAAGGTGGGTATTTAAGGGCACCTGGGAATTCTGCTTTCCTGCTGCTGTGGAAAACAATCTTTCTGATTCCAGTATTTCAAAATAAAAAGAATCTTTAGTATGAAGGGGGTATCATTCATGAGTCATCTTTAAGTTTTGTGACATTATCTGGCTTATGAGGTAATAGATGTATTATATATGATAGTACAATAGACATGCTAATAAACAGCAGGTAATTCAGTTATATCTAATTTGATTACTATCAAATTATTTTTATGACTATGGTTAAGTATGATAGGAATTATAATCCAACACATCTGGAGGATATTAGGTTTAGGCTGTTTTAAACTAATTAGCTGTACAATATAGTTAAGTGTGTGCTTGGTTATATATATCCCTTTAAATGGCAGAGTCACATCTATTGGAATTCTAGTGAAGATCAGTATTGCATAAGCATATACTCCTGTTTCAAACACAGCAGTGGAAGAAACAACAGTTTTATGACAAATTGCAAGATGTGTTAAAAGCAATTTAAACAAGAAAAAGACAATATTGTTGAAAGATGATTGGAATACAAAAGTTGAAGAAATGGGAACATGAGGCAGTAGGATTATTTGAATTTAGTAAATACACTAAAGCAAGAAACTGATAGTATTGCCCAAGTATGCATTTTTGTTTACCACAACTTAATTTCATGCAACATGCACAGGTGGTCCTGCAGCTGAGCCTGGCAATTAGATTTGTGATGGTGTAAAAATGGATCATCATGTGACGTACCAAATTTTATGATATTTTTCAGAGACATTTTCAAAACTGAAGCAGCTAAAAATACTTTTAGCATTTTAACTGGAAAATACCTAAGCAGCTTTCAGAAAAGCTATTATGATTGCTAAAGAATAATGGAGGATGGAAGCCTTTAGTAACAAGAAATATCTGTGACAGCTGAGTGCTACCTTTTGCAGTATCAGATAAAGAATAAAAAAGTATATCTCCGTCAACAATATCAACGGGTGGATATGGTAAAGCTGAAGTAAACTGTTTTAAAAGAAAAAGTGAGGTAAAAGTGTGTCTAACCTAGTACTGAAGAGTAATGGTGGAATAGATACGATAGAGGCAACTGAGAGAGGAAGATGTAAATATATTGAAACATTTACAAATTAGATTATAGAATGAGAGAATTATAGTAAAAAGTTGATTTAACAAGCCATTCAAAAGAAAGTGTTAAGTACAAATCTCCATTAAAACCCAAAGGTACTTATCATTTAACACATATCACACACATAAACACTGCTTCTTTTGTGCTTCCAAGCCGTTTTTCACTTTGCTCTTATCTTCCCAGTACTGCAATCAAACCTCCTGCTAGCCCTTAGCCTATCCCTCAGTTTTCCTAAATAATTCCTTCCATGATTTCTGATTGCCTTTTCTCTGGGCAATATTTCCAGTGCTTCCCATACTTTTACCAAAGTTCTCACTCTCCACTCTCCCAACTTTGTACTTGTGTTCCAGAAATGTAAAATCAAAATCTCAACAAAATTCACCTTTGTTTCTGAAGGGTGTTTGGACTCAACTTTTGACTGTTCATCCAATTTTTTTTAAAAAAAATAGAAGTGTTTCTTCAAAATATTTATAGAAAGAAAAATATATGTTCAGGGACTTAACTCCAGTCTCCTGTGAGGTATGAATGGCAATTGGTTATCTGTCAAATGAACACCAGATATCGATAAAATAGTCATTGAACTGACTGCTCTTTGGAAGGCCAGATCCTGAAGATGAAACTCAATACTTTGGCCACCTCATGAGAAAGAAGGACTCACTGGAGAAGAGTCTAATGCTGGGAGCTGTCGAGGGCTTTTAAGAAGGGGACGACAGAGAATGAGGTGGCTGGATGGAGTCACTGAAGTGTGAGCTTAAATGGACTCCGGGGGATGGTAGAGGACAGGAAGGCCTGGAGGAACGTTGTCCATGGGGTCGCAATGGGTCGGACATGACTTCGCAACTAACAACAACAACAACTAGGTAGCTGTTGGATATACACTGCAAAATTGCATATATCTAATTAATTCCTACCATTACAATACAGTGCACTTTAGAATCCAAAGATTTTTAGATACAAACTGTTATGTATTGTATATAGTATACATAGTTTCAGTTGAAGTTCTCAGTCTGGTCCCCTGTATTGTATATAGCATACATAGTTTCAGTTGAAGTTCTCAGTCTGGTCCTCTGTTGGAATGGGAGGATGCTTTCTCCTGATTGGTTGTCTGGCTGAGCAGTTTCCTATAAAAGGAGCTCTGTCAGCCAGCGATTTGAGTTACAGTTGCCCTATAGGCAGTCTTGAATAAAGCTCTGTAAGAAGTCACTGGCCTAGCTTTCATTCTTCGCTCAGAATTTAACACAAACAGCTAGATTATTATTTTAAAAATAACATTAAAATGCAGTAATATTTTAAATTCCCTAGATCTCTCCTCCTTTTAATCCATGAATTTTGTCAATATTAACCTTTTTTCACTGTTTTATGTTTGTGTAATTCTCTTCTCCAGGTGCTGCATATCATATCATTGAGTGAAGATTATATTTATAGAAAGTTGGTTGTTGAATTTCCGTCATTAACAACTTCATTCAATTTATGAGATATAATGAGGAGAAAATGTATTCTGGATGTTGAAGAGTTTACACAGATGAAATGAAACATGTTCTCTAAATTCAAGGAGGTGAGAAACCATACAAAAATTAATTCAAATACTCAATGCTTTTTCACAGCTTAACATGGTCACTTATGCTTAAAGCCCTTGTGCATTTAACAAGCTATTAGTAATCAATGCCTAGATGTTTAGCCATTATGTGCAAATACTTTCCATAATTAGAAGAGTCATTATCTTCTGTGAGCCTATAATGTTCCTCAATAAAGTGGATTGCCTACCACAGGCTATAAGCAAAAAAGTATTTCTGGCCTACAGCTTATGATAGCAGGTGATTCCTGCTGTTTGCAGTAAGTGGGGCCTAAAATGGCTCAGGATGCAGAAATCACCAGTTCTTTTTAAAGACAACTCAGTTGTTTCATTTTTATAATTTTATCAGAAGATACTCATCCTTAAAGTCTGCTTTGGATAAGAACGCCACATTTATAATATCAGTTGGCCATTCTGAAATGGCAAGCGGTTGGGCACATGGACAGATGCCAATCTAAGATATCCCTCAGTATTTCAAATTGTCAAATTATAGTTTTGCAAGACAAATAGAATTGATAAGCTGAAATACCATAAAAATTAAATAAGTATTTCAATAATTTGACTTCCTTCACACATTCTTGTTTACTGTGCTATTAACTGCAGGGCCAACCCCCAAAATTGAAAAAATAAATCTCTGGTATATGGTACAGTGAGAGGAGAAAAAAGTGTATATTTGGAGCTGAAATGAACTTTTAGACTAAGAACTCCTCAGAAATTTCAAAACGCCCTGCTATCAATACTTTGCTAATATGGAAAATTGTTTAAAATTAGCTAGACATACTTCTTAATATGCTTAGCATATTCACTCCAGAAATTGTTCTAAATAACAGAGACATTTCTATGTGCTAATTTTAAATCTGAACTTTACACACATACCCCAAACAAACTGTAACCAATCGTAACCGAGGTTAATCGCTTGCTGATTCCTCTGGCATTCATTGTAATGATGATAATTACAATAAACATATTTAAAATTAATGTGCATGTCATATGCATATATCAATTCCGTTCTAATTTACCATTGATTAATGTCCATACACTGAACGTGCTCACCATAATAAAATGGCCTCATGAGGAAGAATGAAACGTTGGATTATGTGGTGGAGGGAAAGAAAGGAGGAAAAAAATCAGATAATTATTTTGAAACTGATTGCACAAATGATTTCGAATAAAGATAGAGGGATCCATCTTTGTCCCCAAAAAAGTATTTGCACCAAGTAGTGTTCTGGCATGTTAGTAACCATATAGCTAGAGAATGATAGCCAATTCCTGAAATTATGTTACACAAAACATTCGTGCATGGGGTAAAGATAGAAAAGATCTGCTATATTCCCATCTCTGGTTTTGGATTTCCTAAGAAAAAGTGAAAATGCATGAGCTTACAAGGTATATCTAAACTGCTCTAGGATTTAAGGCAGACCAAATGGGAATTGACAATTTCCAAGCCAGAGTTGAATGTTATATAAATATTTTAAAAAAAACTGTTCCATTGCAAAGCTACTAAGCATTGTACCCAAATATCTATTCATTTGGAAAGATGAGAACAACAACCCTTACACTGAAATCCCTACAACTACAAATCCCTAGCAACTACAAAGTGGGGGGACAGTAATAAGTTAATGTTAGGAAACACAAGAGGAAATGTTGTATAAGGCCAAGAGTCAATACAAGGATCAGTTAAGAAAGGAAAGAAATAAGGAAAACAGTATTGGAAAGTAAATACCTGGTATCTTTGGTATCAAAATGCGAAAAAAATTCAGGACTCAGTGAATCCAAAAATCAGGATCAAGAGCAGGGGTGTCAAACTCACATCGTCACGGCGGCATCACATGACATATCAGGTCTTTTCCCCCTTTGCTAAAATGGGTGTGGGCGTGGCCAGCATGTGACACATCCGGCTCATGGGAGTTTGACAGTCCTGATCAAGAGGCAGCTAGTTCCAAATATTTTTACAACAACAAACTGCTATAAGCTGAGTATCTTTATACTATATAAGAAACTAACACAAACAGTTATTAAGAAACAAGTGCACTCTTATAAAAGAAATCTCCACAGAGAGAAAACATTTATACCTGCCAGGTTTATCACTTCTAGTTTTAATAGATTAGTATTCTTGGAGGATAAAATGAGATTAACTCTGTTAGTCAAAATCAAATGCCAGTTCCTAGCACTCCAGCATGGCCAACCTTATTGTTATTTTGCAGGTGGGCCTGGTACTATAAAAGAGTTTGAGATTAGTATGAAGAGTGTAATGTCTTTTTTCTTCACCTTTCATTTTTCAGTTGGTCTTTTATCTCAAACTGTTCCTAGTTTCCTCATCCCATCTGTCTGTAATTCTGAATAAAAGAACATTAAGAACTGAAGTAATATTGCAACATTTATTGCACAGCTTCACTTGCTATTATTTGCCACTCTTTAGATTAATGGATTGCCTTTCTACAAGGAACAAGTCAATGCCCAACTGACATAAATATTGAAGATGATGACACCAAAAACTCTTTTTAAAAGGAAAGGAACAAAAAAATAAAAATAAAGCAAGTACTCCTTTTTAAAAAAGCTTAATCAGAACACCATGCTCAGCGATCACATAATAACTGTTGCAAGGGGAACAGTGAGAGTTCCCTGGAACCTTGAAAATCGATCTATATTGCAGCATTTTATTGCTGGTCACCTTTGGGACAATACTCTTTGTAACTGCTCCAATTAACTGTCCAATTGATGTGACAAATGCAATATATGAAGTGAAGTTTGGTTAGAGAGGTTTCTGTGACTTTCCACAAAACCAAAATATTATTTCTGACATGGTGGAATTCAAGAGCTCATATATCATAGATATATGAGCTCTTAAATTGCTCATGATGGAACTCATATATAATGGAGAAAGTAGATGGTTTTTTGTTAATTTATTTCTTCGTTTTCTGATGCTTCTTTGTATTATAGCAGGGATGTCAAACTTATGTCATCACAGAGTCATCACGTGACGTATAGGAACTTTTCCCCCCTTCGCTAAACTGGGTGTGGTTGTGGTGCGTGACGCATCCATTCCACCAGCCGGGAGTTTGACAGTCCTGTATTATAGTTTATGTATTTCACACAAACACTTTCTTCAAAGTAACTTAGAGTAGTGTACATAACCAGAATGTTTTATTGCTACAACAATCTTGGCTAAGAAAAATTAGTCGACCTCATTGCCTTTGTGATTGAAAAGAAAATGAATTTGGGATTCTCTATCTTTAGTGAAACTTTTCTTTAAATAGAGGTAAAGGTGGGAGGACATGAGGAAAAAGTATTCAGATACACTTGAGTGCAATTGAGAATACAAATAATGAGCTCCAGGCATAGAATTTAGCACAGGGCCTCTATTTTATGTATATAGTAACTTGAAACATGTGCTATTCCCAAGATCACAAAACAAGATACTGCTCTAATAAAAGAAAGCTGCATAAATGTCATACTTTTCAAATTTTCACAAATAACAATATATTTGACTAAGTACTTGTTAGAAAAAGCAATCTGACTGTCCATTCTTCTAGCTGTATAAATTAAAAAAAAAAAGTCTGCTTCTTGTTACTGCTTAGGTTTCCTGAGGAGCAACCGTTTTGAATTTGTCTCTTGATGACTCAGAGAACTTGCTGTGTTTCCTTCTGAATAGGCATTTTAAAAGGTTTCTGGGGCTCTTCCCTGTAGGAGTAGCCATGAGTCATAATCTGCCAAGAGCTAACTATAAACAATAGCAAATCACATCAGACTGTCAGTATGCAGGGAATGGGAGAAATAACAATCGGCTAGCTAACAGCTATCAATATCTCCATAAGTAAAACATCATACCTGAGTGCATAAATCATATTTATATATTTAAATCAAGGTTGGGCATATGTTCATCTAGTTTAACCTGGGTAGATCCAGAACAAAATGTAGGTGAGGTAAAACTATGAGAATTCAATTTACACCAGCACATTCCTTCTTCACTGTCCCTCCTTCTCCTTCCTTGTCTTATCCCATTCTTCTATCAGTCTATCCCTTCCACTCCCTCCTCTTCCTTTCTCTTCCTCCTTTCCCTTCCAGATATGAAGCAGTAGGATTCCATTGTACATATTTACTTATGTATTTAGAAAGAAAGGTTTCAGAGAGGTGAAAGGAAGAAGTTCTAATTATTATTAGACTGGTAGTGCTGCAGCCACAGAGATAGAGAAATCAGATGGGCAGTTTTGCTTTGAGAGGATTTCAGTCTCATATCTAGATGGGAGCAAATACATCCCTCACCTTCCTTTCACTTTCTTCTCTGGTGCCTCAAAGAGGTTTTTCTGTGGGATGAGAGGCAAACAAAAATCATTTTAAAAGTGAGTTTATTTCCATTTCTGTAGGTTTCAGGCTTGAAATAAAGATGCACAAGAAAATGCTCAAGAAGACTGTTGGATAGCAAAATTGATGTGGTTCAAAGGGAGAATTGGTGGGCTAGAAAGAAAGCCACGAGACAAGTAGTTCTTCATCACTGGTTTAAAATGTTTCTGGACTAAATCTTTTCCAGTAAATTTCAGTAAACAACAAATATAATAAAAATATTTTATACATGAGTCTCTATAAAATCTGTGATGAAAATGTAACTCTAACAATAAAATAAAACAAAAAATATAAACACTTGAAGGGATATCTCAAATACATATTTGTGTCTCTTCTCCCACATGCTATGATCAGTGGTGGGATTCAAATTTTTTTACTACTGGTTCTGTGGGTGTGGCTTGGTGGGCATAACAGGGAAAGGATAGTGCAAAATCCCCATTTCCTCCCCAATCCAGGGGATGGATAGTGAAAAATCCTCATTACCTGCTCACTCCTTGGAAAGGATATTGCAAAATCCCCAACGCTGGTAAGCTGTCTGAACTGATGTGTTTTTTTGCCTTTGCACAGGCAAAAAGCCTCAAAACAGATCACAGTTAATGCTGGAGAACTCAGACCTGTTTTTGTTTGTAACTCAGCTGAGGCTCGCATAGGCAAAAAGCCTCAAAACAAATCGCAGTTAATGCTGGAGAGCTCAGAGCTGCCTGAACTGTATTTTTTAGCTCAGCTGAGCTAAAAAAGAAGGAAATATAGGAGAGGTAATGTGGGAGCGGGGCCAATCAGAGATGGTATTTACTGGTTCGGCGAACCATTAAAATTACGTCACCGGTTTGTGAGAACTGGGCCAAACCGGCTGAATATCACCACTGCTATGATCCTGATAATCCTTCACACCTACTCCATCATTTGATGGCTGTAAAATGCAATTGGGCACTGAGATTCTGAAAGGATGTTTAGTGGCCTTGTGTTTCTTTTTCCCCTTCACATTTAGTAGTAACAAGATTTTTGATTATCCTTGGTAGCTACAGGAATGGTTAAGCCTATTTGGATAGAAATTTCACCATTTTCAATGAATATACTCAATAATATATCATTGGATTGGCAGTCTTTCGTTCTTGCTGGAAACTGACCCCCTGAAGTGTGTTTTATCATGCCTCCTTCTTCAAATGGAAACTGATGAAAACTGTCGCTATGACATGTGTCACAGAGTTGTATCCCACTGAGTCCCACTGCTTTTCATCAGCTGTTGATTAATTGCTTACCACAGGCTGATACAATTCCTTTCCTCACCATGCACAATCAAACTAACAGGAACATGAAACAAGATCTGTTCATTTTCCTATAACAGCTGTAAGGATATCCCTTCACTTACTAGGAGGCCAACATTATATAAAATATGTACGACACTGCACACATTTAATAAAAGGCATAGGGTCCCTGGCTAGTTTATGTGATTGCCATCCCAGATCATCGAAGAGCCTGTGTAATTGAAGTGTTGAGGATTGTTGTTGTTTTGCAATAATTTCTTATAATGTTTTTCCAGATACCAAAGAGAGTTGCTTGCATGATTACCTTCTCAAGTGCCACTATCTGGGTGTACATGCTACTTTAAAAATAATCTTCACTCTATTTTTGAGAGAAAAGTATTGAAACCTCTTATCTTTCTTAGTTTCTGGAGGAAAAAACAAGTTTGTTTAGAACTATTATCTGGGTCAGTGTAAATTCTGTGAGTTGAAATCTTACCTCTAGATGGTGCCAATGTTAGAGAAGAATGATTTAATAAACAGGACAATGGAAAAATAAACTCAGATATATTGTTTAAGACTAAATTCATCCTATCATATATGAACTGACCTTACATAAGATGTAATTTACCTGTGAATTACAAGGTCCATATAAAATGATTTAGCATGCATCTTTTCCAAATGAATAAGATTTAGTTCTGATTTCTCTTTCCCAAGAATGTAATTAGCTATGGAAATTAAGATCTTGGAATATTGAAGGGCTAACAATATGTATCCTCAGTTAGCTACCATGTAATGATATGGGGTGGGGTGGGAAGAACACTACAAGCAACCGTAGGGGATTTTTTTATATAACCCAACAGTAAAGTTCAGCAACTGTATACCTGGCTTGCCAATTGGATAATCAGCCATAAAGAACATTCGAATTCCAGAACAGTGACAAAATAGTGGAAGAAGTGCTGCTTACAGCAAGAATATGTCCTGGTAGGGAATGAAAGATCAAACTATTTCTGTCTTTTATATGCCCTCCACTCTATGTCTCTACCGGTATGTGGTTAAAAAAAACTGTATGAAAATGAATTTAAACATATTTTACATTAAAGTAAGGGTAGGTAACAATACTGTCTAGTCTGTTTGAATTACAACTTCCACTATTCCTTGCCAGTGGATCATTGGGAATGAAAACAGCTTGGACAACTGGACAACTGAAGAGCAGATGATTAATTATTTTCTGCCCTAAAATATTTTTTCTTCCATAATGTTTTAAAAAAGGATTCTTGTATTGATTTTACCTACATTTATTTTTTCAACTATTTTCCTAACCTGAGCTTTAATGTTTTACAAGAATGCAAATAGATATGCAACTAGTCCAAATTTCTATCTGAGAAGGAATATATATCCATTTCATACACATGGGGCAGTTTTTAATTGTTGGATATAATTTCAAATAGAAAATGTATTATTATGTTTAAGCCTTATTTACTTTTTATATGGTGTATAATGTCTAAAAATTTACTTTTTCTCCCAAAATGTTTTGGGAGAGTTTCTAATGCAATGTTCACATACATTCTTTAAGTCCACTTTTCAAATTGGAAATATTTCTTGATCCCTTAGAGCTATACATTTGACTTAATAACTACATTTTTCCTTCCCGCTCCCCCCTTTTTTCTAGATAACAACTAACCTGGTCTAATTAAAACATTCTTGGAAATTTAAATTTAGATTTATTTTGCAATCATTTTTTGATCTGATATACAGTATATATATTTCCTCAGTATAGAATTTGGATTTTTTTTTTCCTCATGGCCATCACTGTGAATATTTTTGAATATTTTGAAAAATTCTTTTGAAAGGATGAGTTGGTTTCAATCACTTAAATATGAAATAAATACATCCTAGAGCCTAGGGGCAATTTATGGAACTCACAAACCAATATTCCTTAAAGTATTCCTCCTCCAAAATTAATATTGTATCCTATCTTTGCAACCTAACAGAAATAATATGCAACACTTTCTGAAGGAGCAGAAAGCCAGCATGAGTATATTTTCCATAATATTTAAGTGTGGGAAGCTCCTTGACTTTCAGATGTTTTTTCCAATAGCTTCAGCAATTATGACCAATGATGATCTAGCTGTAGGTTAACAATCTGGAATGCCATAAATCAATAGTCCTTACATAGCAAGGTTTTCTTATTACTCAAAGCCAGGCATATTGGCATGAAATCCTTCTTCTAATTCCAGTTATGTAGGTCCAGCTGTAATTACTATGCAATAAGAATAAGGAACTCTGTGCATGTTCATATTCTCTCTTTATCGATATACTTACTCCACGAGCGACAAACCATGGCTTAAGCTTCATTTTTCTGACATAAGTCAAATCCAGTCCAAGCAGCACTTCTCCAGTTCTAAATTAAGACACTTTATTACTGCTTTATTTACTTTTAGTACATTCTTGGCTACAGAATTGAGATCTAATCTCATCTATGTCTTTGCAAATCACATCCAGCTTTGCTTTCCTGAATAAAATCATGCAAATGGAAAGTTATTCAGCACAGTAGATTTGGAAAATTCAATTGCTTGATTGGAGATAGGAACCAGAAGTTGGCTCTGTGGAACCTCAGGCAATCTATATGGTTCACATAAAATCAAGTTTCTCATTATGTTATAACAAATTGCTAATTCCAGTGACCGATTAGGTTAACGAGGCTCCTGTCAATAATGGCAGTTCAGCAAACAGGAACTCAATATACTGAGCAAATCTCAGTAATCAGCATTTTAAATGATAGGGGTAAAAACTGGGTTTAGTAGAAAAAGTCCTTCCCTTCCTTTTTCAAGTCTTTGTTATTTGGATAATATTTGAAATGCATTGTAATATTCAGAGTTAACTAATCATCAGATTAATATGATACCTGGTAATCTGATAGAGCTGCAAACTAGAGATCTGAAACAGGCATCAAAAGCAAGTTCTTTAGACAGGATGACTTGTAAACACTTGCATTTTCACTTATCACAGCTATTTTATATGCTTTCTGAAGATGTTTACTCAAAGCAAAAGATTAGTATATAAATCAAATCATTAAGTTACTATTTAACTAGTTGTATGAAAAACCTCTCAGGGCTGTAGAGAGCCACACAGGTAATACTCAAAAAATTATGCAACAGACATTAAGGAAAAAAAGGATTAAAATCCAGGGCAAGAAGAAAACATTAGACATCCAGCTGTAGCCTGAAAATTGTCTGTCATGTTGGAAAAAAATTCCTACTGAGCTCAGTGGGAAACATTCCTGGTATGTCTGAACAAATTTAGGACTTCATTGATAATATTTAGCACTGCAACCTTATTTTTGAAGAGCTCTAACCTCAAGATATTTCGGCCAGGATACTTTGGATGCAACTGGAAATATTTCTATAATTTTAAAACAATGTACAGGATTTTCCAGAGATATTCCAGAGAGAGAGAGATGGAGGGAGAGAGGGAGGGAGAGAGGGAAAAAGAGAGAGAGGGAGGGAGAGAGAGAGAATCTTTATTCCAGGGAGAAGACTCCCTGTGTCATATCAGTATATTCAGTAATGAAAATTAGGCTGCTCCAGACAGCATGACATAACCAGTAGTATGAAGAGACACATCTTTGTATTCCAAGTTCAGAAGAGGAAACAACAATCTAACAAACTGGTCATAAAAATTTTCTGAAATGTTAGTAACTGTGTTATATAACATAATCTGATTTTTATTTCAAGAAATATAAAACATAAATGAGAAAAACAACTGCACTGTGGCAAGATTAATAAGACAAATGAGTTATATATTAACTGGTTTTTTTATAACCAAAATATATAGTCTGTATACATCTATGTTCCTGTGCAAATGTCTTGTTTGCCTAAACTATAAATCTTATAAAAACAGAGCATAAATATATATGCTCTCTTTTTAGGGGCCCAACAGTTTTACTATCTTCATTTCTTTAGAATACCTAAGAAGTAAATCTACACCAGGAGTTTTTGAACTTTTTCAGTACAGATATGTATTGTCATGATTACAAAGGTTGTCAAAGTTCCTCTTGCGCTGAAATTTGCATCATTAAGTTCAGGGAATTCTGATGTATAAATGTATTTCATCAATTTGAGAAGCATGGATCAGATTGGATTTGTTCCAAATGCAGATCAAATTAAATCATCATTCATCATTGGGTGCAGAATTAGTAATATAAATATAACTTAATTAGCTCTTACTTAATAAATGTTAAAGTTGATGGATTCTATTAGGTTTTCTTATTTCTTATGTTGTCCAGAAGTTTAAAAAAGAGAGTATCTGAGACTTCGATGTGGCCACAAATTTGCTGACTCTGTGGCAAGTGAAAAAAATGTTACTGTTTT
>JANHJO010003003.1:52366-76132 GCA_032468235.1 Pseudoxyrhopus heterurus
AGCTGGCTGTTGTACCCAAGGCTAGACTAGAACTCACCCTCTCCTGGTCACCCAACCAAGTGGAACTAGAACTCACCGTCTCCTAGTAATTGGCCCATAGTCACCCAGCTGGCTGTTGTACCCAAGGCTAGACTAGAACTCACCCTCTCCTGGTCACCCAACCAAGTGGAACTAGAACTCACCGTCTCCTAGTAATTGGCCCATAGTCACCCAGCTGGCTGTTGTACCCAAGGCTAGACTAGAACTCACCCTCTCCTGGTCACCCAACCAAGTGGAACTAGAACTCACCCTCTCCTAGTCACCCAACTAGAACTCGCCGTCTCCTGGCTTCTCTAACCCGGTGCCTTCTTTACTCCTGGTTCCAAAACCGGCCTTCAAGGGGGCTTCCTGTCCCTCTTTAACCCCCCCCCCCAGGCATTGCCTCGCCCGCAGCGCAGCGTTGCAGCGGCGGCGGCGGCGCCCGGCGATCTGCCAAACCAGCCGGTTGCGCGCCACGGCTGCGCTCCTCCCGCCGCTTTTGCCAACCAGGAAGCGGAGCAGGAGGAGCCTCGTCGCCGGGCCGCCTCCCCGCCTCTCTGCCTCCAGCCGGGGGACCCGGACGGAGCCCGGCCCGGCCCCCTCGCTTCTCCTCGCCCTCGCCCGGCCCGGGGTTGGAGATGGCCGGGGCCGGCTGGGCACCTCCGCAGCTGGAAGATTTCTTGCTCACCGAGCGGCTGGGCAGCGGCACGTACGCCACCGTCTTCAAAGCCTACAGGAAGGTAAAGTAACCGCCGGGGCTGGCACGGAGTAGCTGGGGAGGGGAAACCCTCCCCGCCCCCCCCACTTTGCATTGGCCAAAGGTGGAGCCTCCCCTGCCCGAGGAAGTCTACCTTGGAAGGGCACCTGCGCGCCGCTCCTTGGGTTGGGGACGCGCGTGCCAAAAAAATGGGGAGAACCTTTGGGGGGATGATTGGTTGGCACACACCCCCACACCCCCACACACCGGGGGTTTCCTAATAGTTGTGGTCTTCTTGGAAGCCCCTTCCCACTTTGGGAAGATGAGGGTGGATTTCCTCCTCCTCCTCCTCCTCCTCCTCCTCTCCAAAGAGTATATTTTTGGGGGTGCATCGGTTAATCTGTGGGTGGTTTTCCAAATGAAAGTGGAGGCAGGCGTTAAAAAAATAATAATCCTGATGGATTGGATGGGGGCAAAGAAATGACCCCAAAATAGCGATGAAATATTTTAAGAAGGATGGGATATTTTTATTTTTTTCATGAAGAGCAACCCCACCCTCTTCCCATATTTTTTTTCTTTTTAATCAATTTTTATTATTTTTATGTTACATAAAATCTCTGAGCGTTCTTTTTGACATACACATTCAAAACATAGCAATAGCAATAGCACTGTATTTATAGACCGCCTATCAGGGCTTGCAACCCTCTCTAAGCGGTTGACAATGTCAGCATATTTGCCCCCAACAATCTGGGTTCTCATTTTACTTACCTCGGAAGGATGGAAGGCTGAGTTGACCTTGAGCCTGGTGGGTTTTGAACTGCTAAATTGCAGGCAGCTGGGAGCTGAATACTTAATTACAAAGTACAGCGTTCTTTACCCTCTGCACCACTCAAGAAATCAAAGTTTCTATGGATGATACAATCAGCAATACAAATTGTTCTTAGAGAGGCTTGTAAGGACTGCATATTCAGAGGAGTTCCCTCTTCATAGTTGTATTTTAATACTGAAATTTTTATCTGGAAGGTATAGTGGAAATCTTAATAGAACATTAAGTTACATGAGCAGACTTTAATGTAGGGTTCTACAGTATAGATAAAGATAGACAATATCATGACCCCAAACAACAAGAGGAATGAATTCATTATTTCTAAAATTCTTCAGTTTAACACACTAAGAAAAAAGTGAATTGGGCAAACCCATCAAACAGCTTTTAAAAGAATGGTTTTACTGAATAAAACTATTCTCTAAATTTTGACAAAATTTGAAAACTTAAATTATGTTCAAATTTATAAAGCTTACTAACAATTTTGAAACAGAATTCCTGTATTGCTCATCTGAAGTTGATTTACTCCTTCAACAAACATGTTAATTCATTGCTGGTTTTGCTGCCACTTTAGGGTTTTCCAAGGCCACATTGTCCTCAGTGTCACATCTGAAACAAACTAAAGGTAACAGAAACACTGACTTCTTTACTTCTTTCTCAAAGTGAAAAAAGAGGTGTGGGTCCATGTTTGAGGGAACTCTTTACGATACCCACCAGTCACGACAGCAAAAAGGATAGAAGTGTTTCAATGCCAAAAGGAAAACAGAGTTAAGTATTTCTGTGGGACAGGGAGTAGATTACACAGTAACAAATCTGTTTTGCTAGTACTATCAACAGATATACAATTTCAGTCAGCACAAAGAAGCTGCAGGTACAAAAGGCACCTTAGGATCCCAACCTAACGAAAACAAAAAAAATTATCTGCTCAATAAAATGCCAGACCTATTTGTATCCTATTCATCATTAACCACTGTCATGGAGCTTTACATTAGCTCAAAGAGAATGTGATAGGTTTAAGTTAAACTTAATAAAACAGCAAAGTTCTAATCTGACCAAAAGAAGAAACAAGAAAAACATAGCAAAAGTGTTTTGCTGAATCTAACGGAATAGATTTCCGTTAAAAATCTACTCCATTAGATTCAGAATCTATTGGAAATCTAACTGAATAGATTTTCCTCAGAAACAGTTTTGCATAGCTAAGGCCTTCCTGAAGAATGATAGAAATTCTTAGTGACAGAAAATTTGGGGTTTGACCTGAACCAGAATTATCCAGAGGGCATTACTGAGTCTTCATGAATGTTTCTTCACAGAATTAGGTAAAAATATTCTTTATTGTGATTATCTTCTATTGAATCACCACTGATTTTTCTCTCCAGCCAATCAGATAACAAAGATGTTGAGGTAGAATAGATGTAATAATTTATTTGACCATTTTTCATTCACACAAAAATGTACAGCATGTATATATTACAGTAATATGGACTAGTTAATTTCTATTGCCATGTCCAAATAATCAGAGTGTTTTAATAACAAATTATTCCTATGTTGTGTTTTTGTTTGCATGTTTGGGGGAGGTTTCTATATGTCAATATTATATTCATATTTTCATTCTTTCTGGTTGTACTATCTGATATTATGCAAAAAACAACAGTAGATGCTTCATGCATATTAGTTAATGACTCTGCACAAGGCCAAAGCAATAAATATTCTTGAAAGGAATAACTGATTGTGATACAACTTTTTATTTAAAAAAATAGAACTTCAGATATACAGGTAGTCCTCGACTTACAACAGTTTGTTTAGTGACTATTCAAAGTTACTGTCGAACCCTTGCTGGATCCGACACACAGGGAAAAGCTAGATGTTGTGTACCCACCCCTTTCTTGTCCTACCGGAGCGGTCCCATTTCCCAGCTGTACTGCGAATCAGCTGATATGCCCCTGCAAACCGCTATGAAGACATACCAGCAAAGCTATTCCACCTCATAAACTAGCTGACTGGGAATGGGAGTTAAGAGGACTGTAATCATGATTTCACATAGATTAGATTAGGATACACATATGGTTTGGGAGTGGTGGTGGGGCGGGATCATGGGGTGCGATCTATATATGGAGTGCTGGGTGGCATTTAAACCCAGCGCTAACTGAATCAAGGTTCTTGCTCACCTGTACTGTTTCCTCTGAGATTCTGCTGATATTAAAGTTTGTAGCGGTTTCTTTCACCAGACGCTGGGGAGAACAGATTGGAGAGATACAATGGCACTGAAAAATGTGACTTATGACCATTTTTCACAGTTACTACCTCCATAGGAGCCCCATGTGACTTCACATGATTAAAATTCAGATGCTTGGAAACTGGTTCATATTTATGACCATTTCTGTGCCCCAAGGTCATGTGATCACCTTTTGCAACCTTCTGACAAGCAAAGTCAATGGGGAAGCCAGATTCACTTAACAATTGGATTACTAACTTATCAACTGCAGTGATTCACCTAACAACTGTGGCAAGGAAGGTCATAAAACAAGGCACACTGACTTAACAACAGAAATTTTGGGCTCAATTGTGGTTTCGCACTAGGCATTTTATATGCAGAGAAGGAACACACTTAAAGTCTAAATGCCTAGCAAGCCTTGAACTACTGCATGCAAGAAGAACACATTCTGTCAATTTCTATACAGAGTTATATCAGATAGTAGCATTTAGATGGCTGGAAGCAAAACTATATGTTTGCTTTAGACAAAAAATGCAATCAGGTAGAGACAGAAGAATCTGTGAAACAAAAGAGTAGCATGACTCAACAGCTGAGTAGTTATCAGTAGAAGGCATGGCCCTTCCCTCACACTGAGTGGACCTAGTGATTTGATTAACAAATAATGCACTTCCTTTTTATTTAAAGCAAAATAAGATGATCAAAGTGAAAAAGTTAGAATATGAATCCATCAATGTGTATAAGTAACATTAACTAATAGGTAAGACTCCACATTCTGAATTAAAAGCAAATAAAATTATCTTCCCAAAATGGTCCAGTCATTGAATCAAATATCTGTTTTTAAGATGCAAAATGTATCAATGTATGTTAATAATACACATGCTGTTTTTCTCTCTCATTTCTACTTTGGTTTTAATTCTATTTTTGTAAATAGTGTCATAAAATTCCTTGGAGGAGCCAGTCTGAGGTAGCAGTTAAGGCATCAAACTAGAAACTGGGAGACCCTGAGTTCTAGTCCTGCCTTAGATACAAAGCCTAATACCTTGTACTTTGTACTTAATACCTTGGGCCAGTCACTTTCTCTCAGCACTAGAAAGAAGGCAATGGAAGCCACTTCTCAAATCTTACCAACAAAACTTGTCCTGGAAGTTGAGAGGAGTCAACATTGACTTAAAGACACACACAAAAAAGAGTCTTTTGGGATGTGAAATATATAAATAAATATTTTCCATTATGAAGACTTCAGTTTGGATTAAATGCCAAATAAAGTGAATTTAAGATACTGTCATTTTTGGCAGAGATAAATACATCATACAATATTAACTAGTGCATATAATTTACTATTGATTAATTAAAACTATAGATCAGACTGTTTTCAGATTCAAAGGCAGAAAATCTCATTCTTTCCAAAAGTTATAATTATGGAAAGACTTTCATTGCCAAAATGCAATAAAAGTCTCATTGCTAAAATCTAATAAAAGGCTCCTTTCTCCCTAATACAAGGCTTAAAAATTAAATGCTACAGTAAAACATGTCTTTTCAGATATAAATCCCAATTAAATCAATGTAATTCATATGTAAGTAAGCATAGGAGTGCAGCTTTAAACGTATTGGTCAAGTAAAAGTGTAAGATGGATAAATTGCTATAAGATTATAGTTTAGAATTGATTCAGCCTTCACTGAAACAGTGAGTCAAGGCAACAAATTAAATAAGATAACCTTTATTGTCCCCTTTTTCTATAAACACACTGATACACATTAAAAAATAAAATTCTGATGCCTGTTCTCAAAAGAATATATGTATGTATTTATTTATACAAATACAGGCACATATATTAATTTAGAATACATAGCACAACTTGAGAATTAAAAAAATTGATACTACATGATATAAAGCTATTACAGAATTTGGTTTTCTGCTTTGGATACTGCAAAGTCTCCTCTCAGAAAGTTACAAAGACAACTGGTCATGGAGGGATATGTAGTGTCTCAGACAATACTGCATATATTGGTCAAGTATTGCTTATATGCTATGTCCTGGAAGGAAGGAAGTGAAGTTCCAATAATATTTTCTGCCATCTTCACCACTTTCTGCACATCCTTCCTGTCCAAACATTAATACTTCGAAACCACCCAGTAATATGATAGGACACTTTCAATCATCCCTCTATAGAAAGATAGGGGAAGGAAGATGTGCTCTTCTTATACAATGCAGAAAATGGAGGCACTACTGTGCCTGTTTCACCAGTGTCTCACTTTTGAGTGACGAAGATATGATAGAACCTAGAAATTTGAAGGTCTCTATTGTTGATACTGTGTTGTCTAATATTGTAAGAGGTGGTAGTGCAGGAGGGTTTCTCCTAAAATTTACCACAATTTCTATGCTTTTGAGTGTGTTTAGTTCAAGATTGTTCTGGTTACACCACAAAGCTAGTTGTTCAAACCTCCCATCTGTATGCAGATTCATCGTTGTCTCTAATGAGACCAATCACTGTTGTATCATCTGCAATTTCAGTACTTTAACAGAGGGATCTTTTGAGATGCAGTCATTGGTATATAGAGAGAAGCGAAGTAGAGAGAGTGTTTGTTGTTTATCAGAGGAATGTGGAAGAATGTGGAACTATTTTTCTGATATGCCATGTTTATTCATATCTCCATAGACAGCCAAAAATATGTTTATTACAAATATTGATTGTCATCTTAGAAAAGAAAGTGATAGGGTTTCAACCACACTAGATGGCCTAGTCCAGAAATAACTCCAAAGGAAGGTGAAAACTGCTTTTATTGAGATGTGGCTAATGTAACAAAATCTTGCAAATGTGGTTGGGTTCCTCCTCCTCCTTGTTCAATGAATTAGGGAATCACTTGTGAATGTTATTTCACTGTTCTGGACTTTAAAATTATTCAGTTCCTGGTCCCTGGATAATCGCTCCTATATATTTCTGTCAGTGTCATATTCTTTGTTCTCTATGTGGACCTGAAGGCAAAATTGCCCATCACCACTACACTTATCAGGAAAGACAGAACATGCTTGAATTGGGCACATAATAGCATCAAAAAGCCTCCCATAAAATTAAAGAAATTCAAATTGAATTAATGGAGAGAGAAAGAAGAACATCTATTAAGTTTGGTAGTTCATATTTCCAAATTTACCATTTATTTCTCATGAGTTCACTTTTATAAAATTGATTGCCTGCAAATTAAAAACAAACTTTTTTTTTCATTTTAGGCAGTCTAAATAATAAAAGCATTTATGTAAGTAGAAAAACAATATGTTTTTTCTACTTTTGTTGATATACTAATATATCCAGGAGGATTAGCCAAAATCTTTATTTGGTCTTCATGCAATAACAAAGAGCTCATCAAGATAGCAAAAACAGTGGGATTAAAAATAAACAGTAGTGCTGTTTTTAAACCTGCTTGAGGAAGAATTATGGCATTCATTTAATAAGATTTTTTTTTTCAAATACAAGCCAATGAAGTTTTTTTATTTATGTTCACATTTCTTCAGTGGTATTTAGAAGGCTGCTATTGAAGAACTGTGAACATATACAGCATGTCTTAAAGGTCATTCACGAGAACCTAAAAAGCAGTCTTTCAAGTGAAGCTTGACTCTACAGCAGATGATAAGAACATGGAAATGATCTTTTATTGTTGTTTTCTTGAATTTTTTAAAATTTCTAATCTAGTTAGTCTTTCTCTGGCTTATCCTTACTGTGAATGGGCTTAATTTGCTCTAAATAATAATATCACATAATCTAACTCCTGCACTACTCCTTTGGTAGTGGCAGCTTTCAAAATTTAATGCCAAAGCAACAGAAAGAAAAAAAAGATTCTCTGTTTTCAGTGCTATAGTACACAAGGTGTATACAAGGTGTAATGAATAACCACAGTGTAGGTAGAGCTTAGACTTATATACCCCTCCATAGTGCTTTACAGCACTCTCTCAGTGGTTTGCAAAATTAGCATATTGCCGCCAACAATTTGGGTCCTCATTTTACCAATCTCGGAAGGTCAGTGCTGCCATCCTATTCTTCCTCATCTATGTTTCGCTGATGCCAGACTGGAGGGGGAAAGACCAGAAACAAAAACTACTGTACATTGAATGCCTGACAGAAACATTTGCCAGGTGACCCCAAGATCACAAGTGTGGGAATGGAATATGAACCATCACTGAGCCTGCTAAGAATCAGGACTGTTACATAAACAATTAATTTGAATCCCATTGGACACTAAACAGATAACAGGGGAGGGGGCCTGGAAAAGAGAAAAGTAACTGGCAGAAATTGCACGTAAACGTCAGGTCTGGTTTTCACCTAGCTTGCAATTAGTTGTCTTTAGTAAAGTTATAGCTTTCACTAGGAATGCAGTGAAAGGTTGTTCTTTTCTAAATGACCGAGTTGGGAAGGCCCAACACTGAGTCAACTTTGAGCCCCATCAAGATCAAACTCCAGAATGTGAGCAGAGTTAGCCTGCAGTATTTCATTCTAGCAGTATTCTAATGTTGCCAATGACAACTATTGTCTAGGCTATGGAACTTCCTATCTGTCCAAATAGATTTTGCATCTCCAACATTATTATTGAATAAATTGTTCAAATGATACTACCCACACTGTTCAGCCATGTAATGAAGTTTTGCTACTAATTTCTACTAATGTTTATACAATTGTTTTTTAAAAAAACTCTCTTACTCTAATTTTGTAAAAATTGACACTTTTATATTATTAATAATTATTTGATTGTCAGTGTGTTGGGGTTTAACTTATAACTTTATAAGGCAGATTTATGTCAATTTAGGCTACATATTTTTATGCTCACTCTACAGCAGCAAGTGGGTCCTCCACAACCCAACTGTTGTGAAATTTGTTTAGGATATACTTTCTATTCTGTACTAGAAATTGATTTGGTCAAACACAATGCTATTCCTGATCCAGACTTTGTTCAGACAGCAAAACTGAATCTGAATACAAAGGAAGGAATGTCAATAAAAAATTTATGTATCCCAAATTCAGGCTTCTAAGCTTCTATCAGTTTGACATTATTCCTTTAACTATATAGCACAGCTGCTTTGCCAAGCCATTTCTCTCCTACCTTCAGTCTGTGACAGGATAAATGACTTCAGCAATACTTGAAAGTGCTAGTACTTCTGATAAGAATTTATGAGTTCTGGCAGCTGGAGATGACCTGTTCAATTCTATTGACCTAAATAAGGAAAATGGAAAGTGAAAGTCCCAACAATTGTGGATTCTCAGGTCCCCTCCCCAGAATTTTAAGCATGTCTCAAATTCAGCTAGATTCCAGTAGGCAGCACCATTGACAACACAGAACTAACTTTGTTCCCACCTCCTCGTGTCTTTTGGTAGTAAGTGCTGAAGATGCTAAAGCACTGTGGCAGGATGCTATCAGAGGAAGGAAAAAAATAATTCATCAGGAGCAAAATCTGAGCCTGGCCAGAGTATCTGTTGTAAAATATATCATTTTCTGATCATTGTGAGAATTAGAGGAATTAGATGCTCAAGGAAAATGAGTCTGTGAAGGCTTTCATACTGGAACACAGTACAATTTGAATACCTAACAAACCGAGAGCAAATTCTACCCTCTTACTGGCTGCTACTACTGAAATTATTAGGCCAAATTTCTCCCTTTGTCTTTTGATTAGTTTGCTTCCACCAGATTTACACCAAGATATAGTAGAGGGAAATCATACAAGGAATTTGGGAAAAGTATTTAAAAATGTACTGAAGCTTGCATGATGATCTACTAAACCAAAGCCCTCTACCATGGGGCAGAAATTTTATTTTCATTCATACTGTATGTTATGCTTATTGCTAAGAAAAATCTTTGCAGGCAGCCAAGGGCTGCAATGGGAGAGATGGCAAGATTCTCCCATCCAATACACCCAAAAAAGGCTAGGCTGTGACTTCTAAGGTTGACAGTTTCCCAGTGCTCAGAAAGAAATGCAGTATTTAAATGTGTTAAGCATAACTCCAAGTTAAAAGCCTGTTGATTATTTTCCACCCCAAATGCTGACTGTTTCTTGGTGATTGCCACTGCTATTTAGTAGCATAACTACAGGGGCATTAAAACAAGATTGCCTACACACCCCTACTTTACAGAACCAAAAATGAAGCCATGTTCATGAATACACTAATCCTATGGTTAACTGCAATGTGGCTTACTAAGTAAACCAATTTTCCCAGGTCAGACCAGACACTGAATCACAAAGCAGCCGCCCGTATTTTTATCCAGCTATTGTGACATAAGCTTTTGTTAGCATTTCATGGATAGCAACAAAAGGAAGTTACAGAGACTGGTCCCTCTAGGTGCCTCAAGTGGGGTCTCTAGGTGCTGCCCTATAATCTCTACTGTTTAAAACCTCCCAAAATTTGTGGGGAAGGGGATCAGTCTGTAGATTCCCACCATCACTCGAGAACATATTTTCTCATTGTGCTTTGTTCTGTAAGAAGAAAACAGACAATCCTCCTGTTTCATGGATTTTTTGCTGAAAGAAGAAATGAGTTATACATATGATGATTTATGGGTTTGAAGATTTAAAAAGATGTGGATTAAGTGAGGGGCTGAAGAGAATTGTATAATATCTAAAAGGGAGGAGAATTACAGAATTTTAATTATCTATTGAAGAGAAGGAAGTCATTATATTTCATAACTTTAATATCTTTCTTTTTCTCTTTTCTTGCAATTTTTGCTTTCTTTTTCTTTGACTTCTCTTTAACTAAAATTCTTAAGAATTATACATATAAAAAGAGAAATCCCTCTGTTTCATTCTATCTTTCTTTTTATAGCATCAGAATTACAAGGATTGTTAAGCTACTTTCCTGGCAGAATGATATACCAGTATAATAAGATATAGTTGCTTATTATGTATATTAAGAGTTAAGCAACCAGTTTAGCCTGAAAAGAAAATGGGAGAAGGAAAAAATGAAGTCAGGATTCCTAAAAACAGCAAGAATCTCACAGATACATACAAGAAGAATAAAATAGGAACAAGAATACTCAAAATAACTGTCCTGAATCATCATCATTGTCATCATCTAGTTCTCCATTTTCCAACGTGGCTCTTTCTTCTGATTCACCAATGCTAATCCAGGATAGGGGTGAATGGCCTATAGCTAGTTAAAGCCAACCAAAAAAGCTTCCCTTCTCCCATGATGGAAATTAATAAAGAAAAAGACCAAATATGATTGGATACCTCCCCTTTACAAACTCACCTGATACAAAGGGAAAAATTTCCTGCAGTTGATTGGCTGCTTCAAGTTCTACTTTGGGGACTTTGCTGAATTCTGCCTCCTGTTCAAATTGATTGGTTAATGGTCCATCTGAACCTCTGGAAATGTTTTTCACCCTTTACTGCAGATGCTAAGGGCAAGGAAGGTGCTAAGACAAGGACAGAGGAATATGGACTGATTTTGTTAGGATTTGCTTGAATTTAAGTAGGGAACTGGCAGGGAGAGGAAGCAAACAATTATGGAAAAACAGTGGTGGACATGGGCTGATGGGGTTCATAGAAATGACAGGGAAGGAAGGCACTGGGATTGTTAATCTGCAATATCTGTCTAAAAGCTGTCTCTGGCAAATCTAGAATAGATTTCAGGGTTTGGTTTGATTTGGTTTGATCTGATCTGATTCACCCAGACCCATCCAAAGCCACACGATATTGATTCCATCCAAGAAACAAAGCACATTGATCATCTTGTGCACATTTTTAGCTATTCTGCATGATACTTTACTTTATCAGATGCATGAAAGACCATCATGCACTACTAATTTGATAAAGAAGGGAAGGTCAATTAAAAAGAAACAGAGAGTAATTTTGCTAATTGAACATTCCTTCTAAGGATGAACCATACATTGATATAACAGTAATGGAAAATTATGGGCTATCTGCTCATCGGTTTTAGTCTCCATAGTTCCCAATCTATAAAAGCTTTTCTCTGTGACCTGATCAAGGGAAACTTGACCAAAATCTTAAAAATGCTCATAAGTTATGAAAAAAGATTGCTGCAGTAATTCATAACTTACAGTGCTTGCTTGAGTTGTCAGGCACATTTCAAGCAGTCATTACAGTGAAGACTAAGGCACATACTATTCAAGACTATTCAACTATATGAGAAGGAAGGACTCACTGGAGAAGAGCCTAATGCTGGGAGCGATTGAGGGCAAAAGAAGAAGGGGACGACAGAGAATGAGGTGGCTGGATGGAGTCACTGAAGCAGTTGGTGCAAACTTAAATGGACTCCGAGGGATGGTAGAGGACAGGAAGGCCTGGAGGAACGTTGTCCATGGGATCGTGATGGGTCGGACACGACTTTGCAACTAACAACACCATTCAAGACCTACAGCCAAAAGAAGTTCAATGTTCCTATCCCAATGCTGCACAATTTCTAATCAAATTATCTATTCTGAAGTCTCAGATAACCTGCTATCTGTGATCTTCTCAACTGGAGTATCTATGGTAGGTTTGCATGTAAAATAAGTAATTACATTCGTCCTAAAATATCTAATTCCGAATCCTCCCCCCAGCCCCATATAGAGATAAATGTGGGGATAACATCAAAATCCCTGGTTCAAAGATAAAAAGCTGAAAAATTCTTGATTTATGGCTAAATGAACCTGAGCTTCAGTAGCCTATAGCAATTAGGACCATCAAACACAACAGAGTGAGACCTTTGTAGAACTAGAGGAAAATATATCACTGTTAAACAAGTAGGCACATACTTTCCTTTCCCAAGGCAATAATGTTTGGCTGAGCCACATTTCTTTTAGGAAAATAGTCAGAATAAACATTTGAACATTATCTTGCAGGGAGCGGGTCAACCGATTTGATTCAAAAATCTCCTTCAGGCTAGCTATCAATAGGTGGATTGGAGAAAA
Organism: Pseudoxyrhopus heterurus; assembly: GCA_032468235.1. Taxonomy (NCBI): domain Eukaryota; kingdom Metazoa; phylum Chordata; class Lepidosauria; order Squamata; genus Pseudoxyrhopus; species Pseudoxyrhopus heterurus. The sequence continues at coordinate 65,006 of JANHJO010003003.1, forward strand.
AAAGCATATTCCTTCACCACAACTATTCTCTTCAAACATTTGAGCCATATCTTTGCCACATTCTGCCAAGATATTTTTAAACCATTTGTTCAGGCTTTTATGTTCACAACTGGATTGTATAAAATCATAAAAGGCAAAATTTAGCTTGTGGAATGAAATTATGATTCAGGCAAAAAGAATGTACTGGTACCTTTAACAGACATTGCTTTCACATTTTGATTTGGTCTTTATTCTCCCCCTCCACCTCCAAACAACGTAACACTTAATTTAAAAGTTTAATTTTGGTTTCCCCCAGCCCCCCCCCCATCATCTTCAGAAAGGAAGAATGAAAGCCCAGTTTGCATAAATGTACAGAGCAATGTCACTTGGAAATGCTTGTTAGCTACTTTCCAAACATGAGAAGCACAAGTGAAAAGGGAACTCTTAAACTAATTAGAATGCCTTGCTATAAATCTGGATTCCAGAACAAAGGGGCTCTAGCGACACCTGGATAAATTACATGACAAGGCAGCCAAAGTTATCCTCTGATTTAAAAAAGAACTATATTTTTTAAAGCAACATACTCAACACAACACATCTGGAGAAAGTTTGTTGTGGAATAAGCCTTGGACGAGTTTGATTTTATTTTAATTGCTTGAACTGCCTTATATTCCCATTGTACAACTACTTGAAGCAAACATCTGCTGGTATATTTTTATGAGAGGTCCCATGATTCTTATCAGAACGATGAGCATTTTACCCTAATTTCTCACACAAATAACAAAGCAAATTTTTAATATTCATATTCCCAGAGATAAGTTCAGAAACAAGTCCGGTGAGACAGGTTAGAGCAACATTCTTCCTCTGTTCTCTTTTATTTTTATCTCAGAGGCAAGGATATTTTTTTCCAATTAAGCAACATTTTTCAGCGAGGATAATCTATTAGGGATCATCAGTCAATGGAGGGTGACTAAGACAATTGTCCTGATCCATTTCACTTTCTAGTGTCCTATTTTCTCTGTTGTGGCTACATCCTTCCCCACGTCCCTCACCATTGGCTCCATCTGGCTGCCAGAAAAGAAAATTTTTGAAAGAGGTCCATCCCATTGCTTTGCAGAGCTTGTAAAATTACCTGAAATTAGGCATACAAAATTGGGTGAAGGGCCACATGCAGCCTTAGACATGTGTATTACCATCACAAGTATAAATGTAAATTTAAAAAAATTATCTTATACATGGTATCATCTTGTCACAGTGAAATGTTTATGGCAGGGCAGAAGGTAGAAGTCCACCTTTTTTCCCAACAAAGTAAAAGGCCGCTGGAATGAAAGCAGATTGGTGCTACTGGACCAATCCAGTTTTCAAGCACTGAGCTAGAAGCTCCCTGTTTTTTCACTGCAAAGCAAACCCCATCCATGAACACTGTGAGATTCCATGCATAAACTGAGATATAGGCCAGTAGCCTTTTCCATGTAAAAGGCTGCCAAGTTCTTTAAACAACTTCAAGTCAAGGAAGAAGAAAGCTTGACTCACTTATCAAAAAAACCTGCAGATTTAGCAATAGGTTTATACCTATATACTGAGTCCTTGGCAGTCACTGAATTGTAATTATGCTATAGCCTAATCTAGTTATGGGACTATTGATTGCACGCCCAAATCAAACACTGAATTAACTTTCAGCCAGGTTTCTGTGTATTCTAAGAATATGTATCTATAGTAAGTTGACAGGACAAATTGCTCGATCAAAAAAGAAAGTTGTTTCACAACTACTGCATTCAGACAACACATTTCTATTTTTCAATTCTTCTTTGGATGAAGCCCATTGCTTGGGTTGAGGATTTTGGATGCTGACGGGTCAATCTGGTCAGCTAAAACAGAAGTTCACAGAGTCTGAAACTTGATTTCAGTTTACACAAAACCAGACAATCAAAGAAGCTGTCCTTAGATTTTATATTAGAGATTATCATTGTTCACCACAATCTCAAAATACCATTGGAGATGTGTGAAGGATCAGCTTCCACATTCCATTGGTTAAAAAGAGGGTAACTGTATCAAACAGTTACCCAATGTAATTTCACACATATTTTGGCTCTTAAAAGTTACTATAGTATGGAGAAAGTACAAGGTACTATATGGATGCTTCAGTGTAACTCCTAAATTGCTTTCTATTACTGAGCTGATTTGAAGGACCATAATTCATACTTCTTCACTAAGACTTGTTTAACTAAATTATGTGGAATGCACCACAATAGTTCACACAATGTGCTAAACCAAAATGAAGCATTTGCATTGTACGTTAGCACAAAATTTAAAGCAAATCAATATAATCTTCTGTGGTTTTGGTTTCTAATAAATGAAACATCTGTGGGAAAAGGGACAAATGTAGCATATCCAGTCTGAATTATCTCAATGATCATCTTTCAATAGTAGTTATGAGTGCATTTATCTCCAGTACAATGAAAATAAGATTTCTTTGCAGTCCAGTAGCATCTATTAGGAAATAATACTGTTGAACTGCAAAGATGTCTTATTAATTTTCATTGTACTGGAGATAAGTGCATTCATAGCTACTGTTGAGTGTATTTATCTCCAGTACAATGAAAGATAATAAGTCTTTTTTGCAGCCCAATAATATCCAGTAGCAGATAAAATCAAGGGACGATTGATAAAGGAAGGATATACTTGTCAATGGTTTCTCTATATACAGTTATTAGAAATGTTTAAAGTGAATAAAAGATGTTATGCTTTTGAACAATGTAAGACTGCATTTGAAAGAGAATTCTGTACAAATGATGAACAAGATATTGCTAAAATAGATCACTTTTGTTGAAATTTGAGGCAGAGGAAGCAAAGTGTATGATAAAATGAGCTAAAAACTTGGGTTATAATATACAAATGGATCAATGAGAAAATATGTGATTGAAAGGATTAAAATTTACATTATGTCCCAGTTATAAATAAAAACTTTATTAAATAATATACTGATGGTATTTGTCACCAGAAAAATTGTACAAAATGTATAAAGACACCTCAAATTTATGCTGGAAATATGAACAACGGAAAGGGGTATTTTATCATGAGTGATGGACAAGTAAAAAAGCAAAAATCGCTACATGACTAAATTGACTTCCTTGATTAACATCAACATTTATGGAAAATGCTTGTAGACTTTTTTGCATGAAATAGAAAAAAAAGCTGATTAGAAAAAAATGATAATAGAAAAAATTGAGCTTTTTTGTAACTTTGTAATTATACTTGTAGCTGCTAAAAATGAAATTGGAAGCTTTTTTTATTTCTCTTTTCTTTTTACACTTTTGTCTTTTTGTCTTTTTCCCTTTATCTTCCTTTTTCTTTCTTTATTCCGTGTTAATTCTTATCTTCTCTTTAAAACTTTTTATAAAATTTATATAAAAACAGTATCCATTAGTAGTTGTTGAAGAATTTATTATCAGCAAAAAAAAATCATTTTAAAACAAGCCTAAAGAGTTTATTGTATCTCAACCAAGTTCCATCCTACGATTATACAAAAATTTCTGGGGATAAACCAGTAAGCAACTGAGATTGGGAAAAAAAGAGGTAATATTGGACTAAAGAAATCTCCTTTTTTAATTATTTATGATTCTTGGAACAGGTCCAAGTTCTTGATTTTAAGCTCAGACTTTTATATAACCAGTTCTCTCCCCAGGAAGAAAGCCTTCAAATAAGACGATTCAGAGAACTGCCTGCAAGAGAATTTCCAATATTAATATTTCAGCAATATCTATATTTCATAATGTACTTTAAGGTTCTCAATTTCATTTCCCACAGACATTTTTATATTTCATTAAAATGTCCATACTCCCTCTAGTGTTAGCCTCTTTGATTCCTGAATCCCTTCTGAGAACTAGTAGAGATATCTTATTTTCCAGTCCTTTTGCCAAAAACTACAAACACCAAGAGGAGGGTGGCAGGAGGTCATCAGCAGAGCTAATGAAGAGTTAATTTATTTTAAAACAAAGGATGTTTCTTTTAGGATGGCTGCTTCCTATGAAGTTGTGAATTGGATAGTGCAACTATCATTTGTGTTGAGGATAAAACAATTTTGAGTGGAAACAAGTGCTTCCTATTGAAATGTAATTATATATTTGTTTCTTCTCTTTATGCATATTCAGAAAGTGCCCATAAAGAGGCATAGCATCTGGCACAACTGAGTATTATAAATGTCCTCCAATATCATTGGTACCGAAACAAATACTTTGGTTTTCTTTTAAAGAAATGTGAGTATAACATTCCAAGCTAAAACTGTTATATGAAAGTTATGGATTTTCCTGAGTACAGTAGTAGACTATCCAAGTTCATGCATAGGTAGAATACTTATATGGTATAAACATCAATGTATTTATGTCATATAATTATATTACCAAGCTAAACTATAGTATTTACTATACACATTTGAAGAACAAATTAAAGAAACTTCCTAAGTAAGCATGCACAGCTATCCAATAAAAAATGCCAACTTTCAGATTAAAATTGGACACCATTTGCATAAACATTTTAAGTATTGTTTTGTTTGTTTAAGTATTACCATGTTTATTTCCTGTGCTCAGGAAACCCATGTAACATTCTGTTTATAAATCTTAGCTGATTCCAATAAAATATAATTATCTCTATTTTTTAAACAAACTAGTATAATTTCACATTTTTGACATCACAAGAAATTGCATAATGTCAGTTAGGCATACACAGTTCGTTGATATCTATCTGGCAACCATTGCATGAAAAGGAGATGGAAAGAAGAAAAAACAAGAGTAATTCTACTGCTTCAGATGAGCTCTTCCCCACTTTGCCTCTGTCTATCACTCAGACTAACTGATTGGAACAGCCTACAAGCCCTGCAAATAAGTGAAATAAAGAGATAAATTGGCCATTCATGAATCTAAGAATAAAGGACAATGGTGATGGTGTGTACTTAGAAAAGTATTTGGTTGCTTTGAGCAGAAGTATATTCGTATATACACACGGNNNGGGGTGGAATTAATATAAATCTAAAAGCATTATTGCTTTTATTGTTTGTGATGAAAGATTGTGAAAATTAATGAAGGATACAAGCTGATCAGAGATGCTGAAAATGGCAGGCTATTCCTTGGTAGCCTCCAAAGTGGATCTTTGGAGAAAACAAACATTTAAAAAATACAGAAGTGAAAGAAATTAGAGTGAAAACAAAATGTCTGTAGGAAGGCGATAAATTAATCAGTCCTACTTGACAAATTTGTTAGAAAACAAATCAATCTCCCAACAGAATGAAAAGAAAATAGACGTAAATTTTAGAAAAAGAATGTGAAATTGGGCTGGAATACAATAAGAAGAATTATATTATAGAGTACCAAAGGAGGGGGTGAAATTACACTAATGGAAAGCACAAAAAGATTTCTTTGTGGAATGGTGAAATGAGAGAGGGATGGGGAGGAAATGTGTATATCAGAATGTATATTACAGATATTCCTTGGCTTATGACCATTATTTTAATAATAATCCAAATCATTTCTGTTTATTGCAAAATGTTGCACCATCAGCACCATTTCCTATGGTCATGTGATCACAATCTGGGTGCTTGGTAATCTATTTGCAGTTATGGCAAGGACCCTGCAATCATGTGATCACCATTTGCAAACTTCGCTGCTGACTTCCCCAGAAAAGTCAGTGGGGAAGCTGGCAAGGAGTCTTGTAAGCTTCTACTGCCTGCTGAAAAGACTCTTTCATCTCTGGAGATTGGCTGAAAGAGCTGCCTGGTGGACAATTTCAGCTCTACATGAATCTGAAACTCTCTAGCAAGCAACCCTTTTGCTTTTTTTTTCAGAGTGAAAGGGCTGCCTGCCAGAGGATTTCACCTCTTCTTTGGCAGGCAGCTCTTTTGTTCAATTCATTTAATGATCCAAGAGATTGTTTAATGACTGCAATTGACACTGCTGGGATTGTTGTCACTGAGCAAAGAAATCATGTGACATAGAAACATAACTAAATAGAAAACTGATGGCAGAAAAACACCCAATGGTCCATAGAGTCTACCTTTGAGTTTATTTGGTTTTTTGTTTTGTTTTGTTTTGAATGTATTTATTTATTATTTTTAATTATTATTTCTGTATTTTATTAATTTTTATTTTTTGTCAGATGATGGACATGTGTTTATCTGAGGCAAATTAAACATTTCAGTTAACAACAAAGGAAATGTTTAATGTATTATACCAGACTTGTCAAACACATGGCCTACAGGCCAGATCTGGCCTGGGATAGGCCCAGAGTAGTCCCATGGGGCATCCCAGACACAGTGAAGAACCAGACCAGCCATGCTCACCCAGTCAGCCACACCCAGACCACACCCATCCCAGACTCCGAAGGGTAAACAAAATCCTGATATGGCCCACAATGGGAGTTTGACACCCCTGTATTATACCATTGTATAATACATACCATTATACCAATACAATATGTATAATACACACAATGAGAATATTGTATAATACACACAATGAGAAAAAAGTGTTACAAAAAGTGTAGGCAATGAGATCAAGCAACAGTTAAAATTAAAAGAGGCAGTAAAATGCAGAGTGATTTTGATGGAAGTAAAAGTTGTTTGGGAAGTGGATAAAAAGCTAAACCAGCCTCCAGCAGAGTGAACAAAAGTGATAAAATGATTTTGAAGGCAAGATGAAGTGATTAACTGCTACAAGGGGTATTTTAAAGATCTGGATGAAAATGAGAATGAATAAATCAAAGAATGGAACCAAAATGAATGATATAAATGCTACTGTCAAAAAATGATGAAAAGACAGTCACAAATTTGATGAAAACGTTGAAAAATTGTAAGGCTGCGATATAGATTTATTTGTTTGTTAGTTTATTAAGAAAATTTAAATGGCTGCCTAACTCATTTCTAATGATTCTGGGCAATAAAACTCCAAATACAAAACCCAATAAACCCTCAAACCCCCTGGCAACAACAATCAAACCTTGATGGGCTCGGTACCACCCTGGAGTCTCCAGATGGTATAACTAAGAGATATTGCTATGGTTTGCTTATGCCCATTTGCCCCTGATGATTGAAAGAATGTGCTTGCTTTGTTTCCTGATTCAAATAACCACAAGTGATGCAAAAACTACAAGAGAGTTTTTTAAATGTGCTAGGCAGAATTATATTTGAAAGGAGACAAGAAGCAAAGGAATCTATATGAGGAGAAGGAAACCATATTAGGTAATTTTGAAGGGGAAAATGTATTAAATATACATCTATAATTGCTCTAAAGAAAAACAAAAGTCGCTCCTTTATGTGTTTCTTTGCCTTTGCTTTTCTTTTCTTTTCTATTTTTTGCCACTTTTTTCTTCTTCTTTCTTAGTTTTCTTCTACATTTCTTGTGTTTATCTTTTAATTTTGCAAAAAAAGTCTTTAATAAAAATTATATATAAAAGACAAAGGAGACAATGATCAAAATCTGGGATGTGTGCCATACCATACAGAACAGATTTTTATCCTTCAGCAAGTCATTAAGAAATATATGAATGTGACAAAGAAAATGTGTTGATTCAGAGAAAGCACATGATAAAGTAAATGTGGAAAGTTTAGTGTGTATGCGGTTGCTGAGCATATAAGTACCATATGAAGGAAGTAAAGCTATATGATAGGAGAATAAATCTAATACTTAGTGAATAATTAAATATTGAGCAGGAATTAAAAGAAGGACTTGTGATGCCTTGATTATAAAATATGAATAGATACATTTATACATAATTCTTTTGATGATGTTTGGTTGCAACTTTTAACATTAATGCACTTTTGTATGCAGATGACCCCAGCTAGGTAGCTAAAAACTGCAATGACTTGTATCAAATGCTAGACAGTATGATGTAACAAAGAGTATGGATAGAATTAATCTATCAAGGACCAAGGCAGTAATGCCTGACATAGAAAATTGAATAAAAATAGAATGTTATACATAAATGCCAAAAAAAACTAGAACAAGTAGATGAATGTGTGTGCATAAATAGATGTTTACTAAACACAGGAACATAGAAAGAGAGATTTTAAGATACAGAGAATATGGTCTGGAGTGAGAAATAAAATTTCTCAAGCAAGCAAAAATGGCTATGTTTAACAGCAAGTTTCACATTTTTATTGAAAAGTGAGAGTTAGGCACGTCAGAACAATATACAAATAAGTTGAATTGCAGTGAGAATCTCTTATTTTTTACTACCTCTTTGTAAAAAGTGCCTATGACCAGTTTCCAATCTTCTAGATATGTAAGAAGAATGACAGTCCCTATAGAACTAAACAATGGAACTCCCCTGATTTTTTTTTTCCTATCAGCTCTCGTTCAGTTTGATAAAATAGAATTTAGTATTGGAAATTCTTTCTAAGGAGAGAAGAATTTCAGTGAAATTCCCATGAGTAGAGTTTGGCACTCATGAATGTGTATGAGATAACCAAGAGATGCACATGTGGATGTCCTTTCTTTCCTTGTACACCCCTTAGTCTTCAGCTTTCCCCATTGCAGCTGATCCCAAAGGAACTCATCACTCCTTGCATTTGTTTGTTTGTTGTTGTTTTGTTTCCAATAGCAATGCTCCAGCCACTGTTAAGCGAGCACATCTTTTGAGACATATTGGAGATTTTTTTTAATGTTGGCTTCAAAAAAGGCTTGAATCAATTCACAGAAATTATGGGATGCCTCTGAATACCATCTACTGGGACATTGGTGAACTTCCTTGTGCATTTACAACAGTTGGCCTCTGGGAGAAAAGAATGCTGGATTAGATGGGCCCTGGGCCCAAGCCAGCAAAACACTGTTACACTCTTATGTTTTAAAGACCACCAATTTGAGGGAGAATTTCAGAAGGCCAATGATGTCTATTTTTATAATAAGACTCAGATTGTTAGAGGTTGATTATCTTTCTCAACTGAAGTTTACGCAATATTAGGCAGAAGTGCAAACTCACTTTAGAATTAATTGGATCCCCATGGTACATGTAACAGTGGGACTAGCAATGGGAGCAATCATTGTGACTCTACAAAAAAAAACCTTCCTGTCTAAAGTACTAGGTTATATAATGCACACAAAAGATATATGGGGTCTAGGACAAGATTAATCCTATAGACAAGTCTTCTCATATCTGCTGCCTTCCAGGTATATTGAAGCTATCAGAACTCTCAGCCTGTTAACCAGGAATGGAAATAATCATAGGATAGTCACATTTATATGTTTTGTTAAATCAAAATCATCAAACCACATTATAGTATAATATTTTGGGTAAATACAATCAGTGTGGTATCATATAATTTGTGTGTTGTGCAGTGCACTTTAGCTTAATAAACAAACCATTGTTAATTAAATATATAAGCATGCAATGTGAGCAAAATCCATGCAATGATAGCACACAGGATCCAGTGTTCTATGCAACAGTACTTGTATAATCTCTGTGTCTAATTCCAGCTGCCAAGCTATTAATCCTGATGAATATTTTTCTAATTAACATCATAGAAGAAAATCCTCAACAAAGATCCTTGGCCCACAATTCTTTACTTACTTTCCTAATTGTAAGCTCCATGGAAGTAGGGTTTACTTTCACATACACATGCATAAAACTGTTTTCCTGCAGTACAATTCTCCTTCCCCCCCCCCACAACCACAAGTGGTGGAAACATAAAGGTCTCCCCATTCCATCCTGGCTAAAAGAGCTTCTCTCAGCAGATCTATGTATTAAAAATAATTATAAATATTTTCCCCTGCCACATCCTGCATTGTTAAGGGCCTTAATTAAAAAACACCTGTCATACATTATAGCCCCATAAGACACCTAACCTGCAATTTGCTGAAGTGAGCAGTAAATAACAGCATCTGATTGACAATTTATACTTTAGCAATTTAGCAATTTCATCCTAACATGGCCATCCATATTTCTAATAATTATTATTAGGAAAAACCCAAAAAAAGGAGTATGCTTCTTCATCATTTTATTCAGTAAAAACCTTCTATTCTGCTCTGTTTAATCAAGATATGCTTCTGTTCTCTGAGCAAAAAGTATCAAACAAACATGAACAATGAACAATTAATTACTGTTTGGGTTTCTCACAAGCCCTCCAGATGCATGTTTATAATTAATTACTTCTTTTCCTAGATAATTGTATATATATAATACTTACAGTATGCAATTAACACAAAGAATAGAAAAACAATCTTAACCGCATAGAGGTAAAGCCATGAGGACTCAACCTTTTATACAACACACAAAAATAGTAGTTGCTGCATTTTTCTGGAACCCAGAAAAGAAAGAATCTTTTGTAAGCAGCCCTAATTTGTCTTATTCTGAGATTTCCAGTGAGTCTGTAAGTAAGTACATGTAGATGTTCTTGTAGAAGTCAAGATGTTGTGAGACCTTAATAGTTTATAGGTAGGGTGTCTCATATATAATGGTAAATTATAATGTATAGTAGTTTATTTCACTTAGTGCTTTTTTTTTACCCACAAAAGAACTCAGTTATGTGATATGCTTTAAACTCACCTGATAAGTGGCCTACTAAGCAAACATTATACCATTCAAAATAATGTGTGTGTATACATGTGAAACCTCCCTAGAGGACATATATGAGGTCCCTCTAACCAACTTGCTCAGAATGAAGAAACTACCTGGATAAGCAGCAAAACATTTCAATCCAACAAACAAAAGTCTAGTTGCCATGATTCACCTTTCAGACAACTCTACCTGGATGACTGAGAATCTTCATTGAAATGAAATATTGCAAACAATAGCCACTGCTAACATACTATCGGAAATCAATGTAAATTAATCCCTGGAAAATAATATCATACAGAAAATATTAAGTAAAAGAGAGGAATTGACCAGCTGCCTTCATTAAGGTTTGATAAATTTCATTTGGTAGAACAATCCGTAAAATGAGGGCAACAAAAACGATCCTAAATATACTTTATATCAGAATTTCTTTACTTGACAGTGTTCAGTGGGTTAGAGCCCAGTTCCTATAGCCCTCACCCTGTACTCCTGACAGAATAACAAAATAACAGAAAACAGAGTTGGAATGGACTGTGGAGGTTTTCTGGTCCAACTTTCTGCTCAAGCAGGAAGCCCTATACCATTTCAGACAAATGGTTGTCCAATCTC
>JANHJO010003003.1:76624-87349 GCA_032468235.1 Pseudoxyrhopus heterurus
GCTTATTAGGATTGCTTATTAGTAACCTATGACTATCACTAAGTGTTGTATCTTATGATTCCTATGACTTTTATGAATGTAAAATAAAATAAAAATGTTTTTATTTTATTTTATTTTTCTTATGTACACTGAGCATATACACCAAAGACACGTTCCTTGTGTGTCCAATCACACTTGGCCAATAAATTCTATGTCTATGTCTATAATTTTAAGAAATTAGTATTAATTTCTTAGCATTAGTATTTGATTAACGTACAAAATCTTAAACCACTCGGGATCAGGTTACTGCTGCCTCCTTTACAGAACCAATAGATCTATGTACTGCTAACCCAGGCCATTGTGGAGTAGAAATTAGTATTTTTTATTATTGCTCCTTTCTATGTCATGGTATGAATCTTTGTACTTCGTAACATTCTTTGTGTGTGGACCAGGTGTTTAAATTGTATTTTTTTGTTCACACTTCCCATGTTGTTTAATGATTTTATACATTTTATTGCCTTGCTTAATTTACAAGGTATTTTATACTACTCCCAGTTTTGAGAATGCTCTCACAAGTGACTTTGAAATGAGACACGATGCTTAGTTAACCAACAAATTAAATATATCCCAGTATCTTTCAGATGGAAACATCAATATTGCCAGAATGTAGACATGGATATGTTCCATTTAAAACTTTCATTTGGGCTCGTCTTATTGCTAGTTTTGCTTTCATTTGATCTTCTCTTCGCATCATTTCCTTCCTCACTTCCATTTTTATTTTGAGAGTAGTCTCAGGGCTACTCCAAAAGATGCCACAATTATTTTATAAACGGGAGAAAATCATGTTAGATGCACTGACATAATGTTAAACATTGATTCAAATATTAATAGTGAATATTTGGATATTAATTCAAAACAAACATTTTAATGGTCTCAGCCACTTTGGCCCAAAGAAGATTTGTACACCACAACTTAATAACTCAAGCAAGTAATGAACTCCAAACACCACTTTGAAAAGGACTTTCCATCTGTCTCTTTAATTTAATATACACTCTGAATCTCTTCCCATACCGATTTTAATTGTATCTAGCTTTCTCAACTTTTATATTAATAACACAATAATAACAGAAAACCTAGGATGTCTTCTAGTCCAACCCCCTGCTCTAGCAGGAGACCTTATACCATTTCAGACAAATGGCTGTCCAATCTCTTTTTAAAAGCCTCCAGTGATGGAGCATCCACAACTTACTAACAGGCAAACCGTTCCATTGATTACTTGTTTTCACTGTCAGAAAATTCTTCCTTAGTTCTAAGTTGCTTCTCTCCTTGATTAGTTTCCATCCATTGCTTCTTATCCTGCCTTCTGATACCATGCAACTTCTAACAAAACCTTGTTGTCCTCTTTGCTCAGACCTCTAATCTAGTCAAAGGCCATATTTCATCAGGGGAATTCATGGGGTTGCGCTATGTGATAACCTAAATAAGCAAAGTGTAAGGACTGCACTGCAAGATGAGGGGCATATAAATTATATGAATGAATAAATAAACCAAAATTGGATGAGCATATCCAAAGCCTTCTCTCTCTTTCTTCAGTCAGCAAAGTATAGGCAGATATCTGATTTCAAAAACGTAGAAAAGCTAAGGGCACAAGTTACACAACACATTGTAATTAATTATCCCAATAGTTATTCAATTCAATGTTCTGGGTTCACAAGACAGCATCTTATTTTTTTTCTTTCCTAATTTAAAATTAAGAACTTCTTTCCATAACATTCTCTTTGTCCTGCTTCAAGCAAATCACATTATGCTGATTTTGTACTGACTTGCATTCCACATCGTTGTTTTTAATAATGTCAAACCAGAGATTTGTCAGAATCATAAGCTACTAAGGAAACATACGGTAGCACCTGTTTGGTCTCAAAGGAAGAGCCCAGGAACAGTTATACATGTAGTAGAAACAGGAGACTAGACTACCGTCAACTGGGAGTTGGAGATTTAAAGTCTCTGGTCACAAGAAAACACACAAAACCCAGCTTTAGATTATTAGATGGGATCTGAACACTAGGATAACTTGGATATGAACACTAGGACTGGTTAGAAAGTCAGCTTCTCTATCAGGATCAGAAAAAACCTCATTCTTGAAAGATTAGGTTTTTCCTGCCAGCCTGAAAGCAATATGCTTGATTATCCCAATCACTTCACCCCAATGGCATTCAACTAAAGATCCTAAGATCTTTAACGAGAGTTGCTTATACACACGCTATATATATGTGTGTGTGTGTGTGTATACACATACCAGTAACACATTGAACCCTGTACACTTGATACTAAATGATGAAAACTGAATGTTATTTTTCTACACCAGTTATACAGGTCAGAAAGCTAATGTGGATATGAGACACATAATACGTACAACAGATAGCTAGAAGAGCCCAGGTACTTGTTGTAGAGCTAGCACAGATTTGACAAAAGAATAGAAGAATGCCACTGAAATGAGATGAAAATGAGAACAACTCTTAAGGACGAAATTGAAAGTTGATGAACAAGAGAGGCTAATCCAAAAGAAGAAGAAAGCAAAACGCAAACTTGAAAGGAGAGGGATACAAAAATAGTAAATGAAAATCCATGTATACTAATGTTCTGGTTAAATATCTTAGTGATATTAATGCTTCAGAAGGTGGTATGTATACACACATGTATACACACACACACACACACACACACACACATATACACCTACAGACTGACCCATCCTACTTTTTTTATAGCTTTCCAGATATGATGGACCAACTTCTATAATTCCAATTTGATCAAAGACTGGCTGGGAATCATGGGAATTAAAAATCCAGCACAAAACTAGAAGAGTCAATCTGTACATTCTTATGCCCAGAAGTGCCTATCATTTAGACTGGATGTATCAATACATTCCACACAAGCAATTTTTGTGGATTGCATATTCATATTGCCAAAATTTCATAGGTGAGAAATGGAAGCAAGTCAGATTTCAGTTCCATTGCCCCATATTAATGCAGATGACTGTCTATAGAAAGAAAGTAGGATGCCAGGGAATTAATTGATTTAACTAGAGCTATTTTACCGATACATACAAATTATCTATATATTCATAAACGGTATCATTTGTCCTTTTTGCACATCCCAGGTTAATATGTAAATGTCTTCTAATTCACTTTCAAAATAAATGGTCTAACAAAGGAAACTATTTTTCATTGTCTTTTATCTGCTTTTTAAAATCACACCATGAATTTGTTGACCCTACTTTTTAAATTCAATACAGATGTTATTATTAACATTTCTAAGAGATGGGGGGCGGGGGGAGGGATAGAGAGAGAGGGAGAGAATCTTTATTCCAGAGAGGAGACTGGCAAAAGCCAAGCACTAATGACTCAAACTTTTAGAAACAGAAAGAAGGTGTGGGTACATGCTACTGCTCATAGTGTATGTCACATCAGTATATTCAGTAGTGAAAATTGGCTGCTCCAGACAGCATGACATAACCAGTAGTAGGAAGAGACACGTCTTTGTATTCCATCGTCTTGATGTTTTGCTTCTTCAAAGAGTTCAGGAAATACGTTCCCAACTGCAGACAGTAATAAAGTCTTATGATAAAGTACACAATGGCTTTGAGATCTAATCTGAGCTAAATGACTATTTTGCTATGCTGCTTTAAACCAATTGGCTGACCTCCTCGCACTTATCAAACAGGGGAGAGGAAAGGCTGCAGAAGACAAGAAAAGGGAGCCCGGCTGCATCAGGGACTTTGGGGTTTTTTTCTCCCTTTCTCCTCCAGACAACTTTGCCTTTTTTCAGTCAAACTGAGCATCTGACTTCTACAGGGAAATGCAGCTTAGCTTTTCAAAAAATACAGTCAATTAATCCTAAAGATGATGTTATGCTTTCTCCCAGGAGTAAGGAGAGAAAAAAACCCAAATTCTTAGCCTTTCTTTATTGAAATCATAGACGGATATAATTTATTTATTAATGGCTGACTTGTTTTTCCCTTCATGCAAACACCAAAATAACCCATTTCATCTATGAAATGTGGCTTCTTTGCTAGCAGATATTTCCACTTGAAATATCAAAAAGATCAGAATGCTACTGCAATGTACTATTTCTACAGTGCTTCATGTTGGTTTCCTATGCCATACAATCCAACTACAGCCACTGAGAAGCAATTAATTTTATACTGAGAATTATACTATTTCATAGGTGTTTTAAAACGTATCTGTGGGGGGGGGGGAAAGGTCTCCCTTCCAAAAGCATTGGAAGTATTCTGAAGTCTTATAATAGGAATTCAAAATTCACACAGAATATCCATATCACTGATCAGCTATTTTGGCGGACACAAACCACCACACCCTTAAAGCATGAAAAAGAAGGGTCTGCAGGTTTTTATTACGCATATTACTCAAACACACTGCCAAATGTAGACATGATACTCTTTCAAAACATAATATTGCTTTTATATTTAGTAAAAGTGGCATCCAGAACAGGGCCCTACAGAAGAACATGCATCTAACTCTGCATTGCTAAAGAAATCTTAAGCTAAAGATAGCTTTTTCTGAAAATAAATAGGCACCAGAAAAAGTGTTGTTGTTTCTGATCACATAGACATATAGACTCAAACTTGGGGACCATAAATGACCAATCAGCGACCTGAGAAGAGGCAATATGAATCTTTGGTGGATATTGAATTTTCAAACCCAGATATGTTCTAAAACTGACTACAGTGTATGCAGAAACAAAAAGGAAGAAAATAATGAGTGCACTGACTACAACAGGTTGTATCCAAGCCTCCAAATAAAATCCTGTCTCCTGCCAAGATTTTATAGGAGAACTGACCATAATATTTTTACATAAGTTTTAAGAGAAAATTTAACATTCTTCTTATGGTTGTCCTACAAGGATTATAAACCCAGACTCCAGCTAGTTGTGTTTCTAACTTAACAATGTCCTTTCATTGCTCTCTCTAGCAAATGCATGGCGTGTAATATTGCTCCATCCGCCAGCAGAGCTACTCAAATCAGATTTCAAGGGCGCCACCTTTTGATAAAACTGAGTTTATGAGAAGAAAAACAGAGAAAGATTCTTAATGCATAATCTATAGGAAATTTGAACGATATTCTACTCAATACACAATATATGTATGTATAATTGTACATATGAATAATTACTAGAATCATCTGTGGCATTTATATATGTTTATGCATTTATAAACGTAGCAATGTGTTTTTTTGCAGGTAAGGGAAAGTTGATTTCCACTGATTAGTTTGAAAGCAACCTTTTATAGTGTTGGCTTCCTTCCTTATACGGGAAGGAGGAAGGGGATGTATCACTTCTTAATAAATCAAATGCCAGGTTCTGAACAACAGCGAAGGCTGCCGTCCTTCTCTCTCGCTCCCACTCCTCATTACTCATTTTCCAGCGCAGTGCCACTGAACATCTTCTCCCCCCACCCCACCCATCCCCTATTACAAACGGGGGAAATAAAGACCGAGAAATCAACGGCGTGACTGCATTGTAAGTCGAGCAACAAGCACAATTCTCTTTCGAATGCAATAGTAGCTTAAAACAAAAAGCAAAGGGGGGGGGAGAGAAGAAACCGTTGCTGAAACACACCGCTTGATCTAACTTTCCTCCAGCGGCCCATAACCATCCTTACAACCCCGGATAAAAAGAGTCCCGATTTCCCTCTCCGTGGTGCTGATAAAGCTTGGCCGAAAACATTGAGACACTCGCGCGAGTTTCTCTCGCCAACTAGCCCAGCGTCCGACGCAGCCAGAAACTTTTGCACCGGGGAGAGGACCGAGAAGCCACTGGTGAAATTTCTGCCGGGTTTGCAGAGGGGGACCCCCCGCTCCCCAGCCTTCGCCCCGCCCGCCCCCCCCCCGGCTCCTCGACTTACGCTGCTGTTGTAGCCGGACCAGTGCACCATCGCCTGGTTGTGGGCCGAGTCTCCGTTCAGGGCAAAGGTCGTGCTGGACAGTTTCAACTCTTCGCCTCCGCCCCCGCGCAGTTTGCCCAGCCGCCCTTCCTCTTTGGAGCCTCTGCCGGGAGTTCGGGCTCTCTGGCCGTCCGGAAAGGAGGGGTCCCAACCCCCTCCTTCTGCCCCGCGCCGGTCCGGGCCGAAGGGTTGCCAATCCTCGCTGCTCCTCCGTGCTCTGGGGCTGCCGCCCGGCGATTCCCCGACAGACACTCCTCCGGGCATCTGTTGCATCTCTGCCCAGACGGAAGGCAAGGAGCTTTCCCTGCCTTTCGCCCTATTCCCGACTTGGTGGGAGCCGCCGAGATCGGGGCTCCGGCGCGCCCTCTCGGTTTCTCCGCCGGTGGCTTCCTCGGGCGTCGCGGGTGCGGAGCCTTGCGCCCTCGCCGGACCGCGATCCTTTCGGGGCGCTCCCATCGCTTCGCCTTCCTCCTCCACGGCCTCTCCCGCTGGACCCCATCCTCCACGGGGATTCTCCTGCAGGGTTTCCCCATCTTCGTCGCCGCTTGGCCCGAGTGTCACTCCCCGAGGAACCTCCAGCGGCGACGGCAACTGCAGCAGCTTAAGCCGAAAAGATGTGGGCGATAAAGACGACTGGAAACAAGATCGGCAAGTTATCTCAGCCCCGACAAACGACCCAGCGCCAAATAAAAGCCATGCCGAGGCCATCCAAGCGACGTAGCAGCCAGAGGACCAGCCAGCCCCTCTCTCCATGCCTTGCAGAGAGTTGGGTATGTATGTTGGGAAGGGTGGGGGGTCCTTTCTAAGCGGGAGGGAGTGAGGGAGCGCAGCGGCCAGCAGCTTATTATTATTTTGCAGCCAAAGCTTTCTTCTTCCACCTTTTTTTTCAACCTCTGAGATTGAGATGCAGGGATTTCGTTTTTTGGGGGGGTTGGGGTTTTTTTTTTCCTTTAAAAAAACAACAACAACAAAAACAAAAAGTCCTGTAGATGAATTCTGTTCTTTTCACTGTTGCTGGATTTTTCTCTTTCCCTTTTCTTTCTTTTCTTTTCTTTTCTTTTTTTTTAAAAAAACGTGCTTTTCAGTGAAACTGTTCACGTTCGAGGATTTGATCAAGTAAGAGGGTAGCACCACCAAGGGGAGGAGCCGCTGCTCCCGAGCCAAACGCCACGGATGAAATACACCAGCAATTCACCAACCACGCTGCACTTCCAGCGGAATCCGGCGCTGTGTGCGCGCCCGAGCGGCTGCCTCGGTGCTAACAGGGCGAGTGTAAGGAAACTACACTGGCGCGCGTGGGCAGGAAAACAACAACAGCCGACGAGAGAAGCCTAGAGGAGGACCACCGCCGGGGATTTTCTCCTCCTCGCTTTCCTGGCGGTGAGAATAGGAAGCAAGCGGCCAATGCCGCTGCCCAGCGAAAGGTCTTCCCCCTCCCTGTTCCTCTCGGGGATTTTCCAACCGCTAGAAAAAGGGTCGCCTGTGCTGTGCTTCCTCCGCACCGCTGACAAATCTCAGCAGAAGCCATTGAAGTAACAGGCGGAGATTTGTGCGTGTGCAAGGGTGAGCCCTAACAGCGGGGAGGAGGGGAAGGAGGCAACAGCGCGACTGGCACTAATCTATTCCACTTGGATCGGAAGTCACTCCGACGGATCAATAGTAGCAGGCGCAGGAGCTCGGTTCTAGATTTGGCAACTTGTAAGGGCAGCCTTAGAAAGAATGGCTTATTCCCGTGGAGCATCCCTTCTCAAGCTGGGCGGGCAGGCAGGTAGGCAGTGCCACCGCGTTTACTGGGAATCAAACCATCTTGAGAACTAGGGGCTTTAGCCTCCCATTTGTACGAAGGTGTACCCTTCCTTGAGGAAAGTTCCTCTGCTTGCTAGTCCTAATCCCTTACCACCACCACCCCAGCGGTTGCCTTTGGAGCACTCAGGAAGCATCAGAAAGCCACGGCTTAAGACGGTAGGCATCCCAACCTGGGATGGCAAGGAAATCAAAGGACCTGGGAAATTGGCCATCACCTCAATACAGAATAGATGTAGATAGAAGTATATTCCTAAGTAGCCTTACTTTTAAACATGAGTGCTAAGCAACAGTGGAAGTAATTTCAGGGAAATTATCTCAACCCAAAATTCGAAAATATTGCAAGTGGATTTCCCAAATTGTTGCACAGAGACGTTATGGGCGGGGCCAAACGAGACCTGATCATTATTGTTTTAGCTAGGTAATATTTTATCACCTGAACATTCAGGATCATAGTCCTACAGAGATGCACCAGTATTTCAAAAAGGAAGCAAGTTCATTTCAAAGGAGGAAACCCGAAGAATTGAGCCTGGACAGGCTTGTAGGAAAAGAAATAAAGTCAACCCACAAATTTCTACTGGATCCCCCTGTAGTGAAGCCAGGATTATTTGGGTGCTATTGACAGGCTAATAAGATTCTCGTTATGAGGACTCCTTACTGCCACGCTGCTTATTTTGCTTTCCCGCAAGCTACAAAGTTAATGTTATGCCAATTCATTATCCCTTTCTGTAGCAGGATTGATTCTACATTTGTCTCTTACTATCCACCCCCCCCCCTTTCATGGATTGATTTACATTTTCAGCCAGACCCATCAGGGATTTTAACTAGGAAACACTCCTAAACACTGAACAGATGTAAACTAACAAGTGAGAACAAATTATTTAACACAACTTCTTGGAAGTAAATCTGGAGTGGAGTGAAATCCTTGCCATCTGCAAGAAAAAGTGATGACAAGTCATTTCCACTATACTTTGTGGTGACAATAAAGAGGCAAGCACCAGAGTCGGATGAAATATTCTACAGTCTTTATTTAACATAAGATGAGCTTAAATAAAGGACTGAGATCAAAAAGGCCGCAGATTCCCATCTGTATTCACTTTCCCAGAGAACATTCCTTATATTCCAGGGATCTTACTGGAAGACATAAATATGTAACGATTGGATAGGAAATTGTTTGACAAACATTCATCTATTCCCCTTTTCAAGTTGCAGTGAATAAAGAAAAACATGATTTACAAACTGCATACATGACCAACTGAATAACTTAGTTATGAAGTATACTAAAATCTGACCTAAAATCAATGTGTCAGTATATGCTTGGGGAAGATGTGATATAAATATAATCACTCTTAAGACTCTATGCTGAAGAAGAGGCTGGTTTATGTAGGATGAGACTTTTTATAATCTTACTTTTAACCTTCTTTCCACATCTTGACAGATCCTGTTTTTGTGCATATAAGGATTCCTTGGTCTTCACAAGATTAGCCTCCATAAAATATAAGCATTCTGCCTGTGCCTAGAAATTATCCCAACTTTCTGCACTTTTTCACATGTATTGTCATGGTTGGAAAAGGGGATAGCCACATGAACCTTCCTATCTCTGCTCCAACTTTGCTCATATGATGAAAGTTCTTCTGCCATTATTAAATAATATGGAATTCTCATATCAAAGGCAAAAGACCTCTTGAAACCAGTTGCTAAAGAAGCGGGTGCTTTATTTAGTGCTGTGCTTCTAAGCCTTCTAGAATATATTGGTGTTGTTAGAAGCAGATTATTGGCCCAAATTAAAATAAATGACCCACCTTAGACAGCAAACTGAAGATAAAAGGAACTAAGGACTAAGCTCCAAATATCCTATTTATTCATAATCAAATCAACCTGTACATAATGATTATATTACTTTCTCCCAATCAAAATTCTAGGAATACATTTTGCCTTGCTTGAATCTTGTAAGTGGTTTTGGTGGCAGTCCCACTGAATATGTTATGGTCCAATCAAGAGGCAATTGACATGATTAGTACTATGGTCCTATTGGCTTCTACCAGTACAAGGTATACAGTAAGTTATATATCAGGTCCAGGAGCATTCCAATTTTTTAAGATTCTCATCCTCTAAGACAGTGCTTCCCAAACCTAGCCAACTTATCCACAAACCCATTACCCAATCACAATTAGGGACATTTAAATTGATTCACAGTGTTTTACCTATATTGGATAAAAGGATTTTCTGATAAGTAATTTTAGGGAATGAACAAAAAATTTCATTTATGTTAATTCTCCCCACCTGCAATACTTTAGTTCTTTCTCTTTCTGTAAACCTGCCCCAGTTCCCACTGACAGGGAGAAAATGGTAGAAAGAGTGCATGTAAAAAAATGAAAGAAAGAGGATGCGAGATGGATGACAGTACCTGGTGAAGTAGACATGAAGTAACTGTGACACTTCAAACTTTATGGATCAAGTGCTGCCTGGGGCTTGCATCCATATATGGCCATTTTTTTTTCATAAATTAGTCTTCCAAAGGGATGTACCACAGAAATAATAAACTAATAAACAGCTTTATACAGCTTTAAGGATGCAAGAAGAGAGAAACACAAAAGTTAAGAGTATAACTTTCATAAGAAAATATTTTTAAGGAAGATGTTTGGGGGAAAATAAAAGCTTTATTTAGGAAATAATATAGTGACAGGAAACCTTTAATTACTTAATTCTATGTACAATTAACAATCTGTAGATCATTTCTGGGGAGGGTAGATTAACAAAGTCAGATGGTGGCCACAACTGCACGATAGACTTTCTCCTTTTCATGGTGCTTAAATGCAACACCCATAAAATAGAGTAGGGTTAATTGTGCTTGCATCCACCATTTTCAGTTTTTCAACATACCTACAGCCTCTCCAAGAGATGCCCCATTTTGGAGAACAAGCAAGTCAGGTAAGTAAGTATCTGTACTACATCTATCAGAGCCAGAAATGAGAGAAGAC
>JANHJO010003003.1:101795-114909 GCA_032468235.1 Pseudoxyrhopus heterurus
TCAATAATATTTTGTAAACTTCAGGAAATAATTCATATATATATATATTTGTATGTACACACACACACACACACACATATATATATATATATATATACACATACACACACACACATATATGTACATACTGCATATATGTATGTGTATATACTGTGTGCATGTGTGTGTGTTGTATAATATATCTATCTATCTAAAGATCTGAGTGGCGTGGTGGCCTAACAGTAAAAACACTGGCCTCCCACTCGGAAGGTTGAGAGTTCAATCCTAGATACAGCAGATGTTTCTCTCCTAGATCACAAAGAAAAAATATCTGCTGCAAATTCCACATAGGTGTCAGGAAGGGCATCCTGTCAGTAAAATGCTCAGCTCCATCTTGTCTCCCCCAACTCTACCCCAAATTAAGATATTTAGGGGGTTGTAAAAAAGGAGTTTATATATAAATAAGATATAATTGTTACATTTACATACTTTATAAAAATAAAACCAATCACTATATATGCTTCTACACACATGCACACACACACCTTTGAAATATATGTGGTGACTGCTTTTATTTTTGTCTTATAAAGTAAGATGTAACAATTACATAATAAACAATCATTAGGTTTAGCATAGTATGTGAATCCACAATGACATTTATTTCTTAGATGTTTGTAAAGCGGCACTGCACCAGTTCTCAGATTGCTAAATCCTACTCCTTTGTTTTGCTTTGACTGGTTGAAACTTCCGGATGAAGTTGATCCTAGTAAAATTTAAATACAGGAATTAAATTCAAGAAAGGGAAGGATCTTTAGTTACTACCAGAAATGCTAATGCTGCTCTGTTAGACATTACTTCCAATACTTGTTGTTGGGTTAACCAGATTCTTCCCTGATTTACAAAGTTAAACAGGTAACTGAGCATCTGTCTCTACTCCAGTCTTATAGCTTAATGAGCTATTCATCTTTAATTTTTCAGCGAGTTTCCAAAATACCTTGTGTGCTAACTCTAATATAAAAGCATCTAGTTTGGTATATACCTCGCTAATACAGCTTAATGCATTCAATCTGCTAAATTGCAACATATGTTGGTCTACAAATGGGAATTGCAGTCCAACATATCTGAGGGAAGGTAACAGCTTGGAGAAAATTGTCAAGGAGCTATAATTCCTTTTCCATCGCCTAATCTACTACCCTGACTGCCTTTGCTTTCTTCTCATGCATCTACTATTTAAGACTTGGGGTGTTCACCAGGATACTTTAGTGCAAAATATTACTTATTCTTTATTTTATTTATTCAACTTCTATAGCTACCCATTTCAAATCCATAACTCAGAGTAGCATACAATCATAAAAACACAACCAGTTAAAACATACTATAAAAAGAAAAATACAAAAAGTAGCCAAAAGATACTTTAATGTACAGTTTCAACCAGGAAATGAGGTCTCTCACATGCTTGCGACCCCAAGCCCAGACGCATTTGGAGGTAAAATTTTGCATGTGTTGCATTTCATGAGCCAGCCTTTCTTAACATTGATGTTTTGGAGGTAACAATTGTCTCATTCTATAATACTGCTATTCTACATGTGCTGCCAGACTTGGTGACTCACAAACACACTCACTAAGAGACTTCAAAGAAGGTGTTAGGCAAAACATGATTCCATAACTACAATTGGGCAGTTATAAAAGAAAGGGTGTTAATTTTATAATGCAAATGAACCAAGACCTCATAATATTACACAGTTAAAGTGATGTATGCAGGAAATACTCAAATGTGTTGATCAGTGGTGGGATTCAAAAAATTTTACTACTGGTTCTCTGGGCGTGGCTTGGTTGAGTGGCTTGGTAGGCATGGCACAGGAAGGATACTGCAAAATCCCCATTCCTTCCTCACTCCTTAGCCCTGTAAAATGGAAAAAACAAAAGGAGATTTCTTCCAACAACTGGTTCTCTGAACTACTCAAAAAGTTAACAACCAGTTCTTGCGAATAGGTGCGAACTGGTTGAAACCCACCACTGTTGATGTAATATATTTCTCCTTTGTTTCTGGCTTAAGACAGACTTGCTCCTAGTTTCTGAGGAATGGATAAAATTTGTCTTTCTGATTGTTGTAGCCTGTAATTATTCCAGAAACTTTGTTTTGTGTCTGCATGTTATGATTGATCGATTCTCAATATTCCACTGCTCATGATATTTTCCAAGTAAACAATTCCTCTTGTCCACAGGGAAATAACATCCTACTTTAATCAAATTGGTTGGATGGCCAAGTCAGTATCACGTAAGCCAGGCCTTCTTCAAATAAATTTTAATCTGTTTATAATAGATTAGTATTTTAAGCTTCTAAATGTGAAAATAACAAAGAATTTAAGTTATAGGAATTAAGCCTGTTAATTCCATTAAAATATGTTTAAGATTGAGTTATTTAAATAATTTCTGGGTTCTAATTGATCAAAACAAATTATATGTGAAATGAAATTGTTTATTGCAATGTGATGAAGAGGACTTCCGGTCTGGATTCTCTCTTTCTCATATAACAATTAGTCATTATGGTTGATCACACAATCAGCCAGATATTTACACTGGATTTGACGTCTTTTATCTACTTGTTGAGTCCTTATTATTTTTATTATTTATACAATAATGTGAAATCACAGCTCCCAGTTCTTTTGCTGGTATTGGCCTGCATACCCATCATGTCCACCTAAAGAACTGAAGATGTTATAATGTATCAGCCTAGCATATGTGCAGATCCAGGTAACATGTTTTATAATTGACAGATGGAAATTTGTCAACACACAGATTTTCTAAGTGCTGTCTAAAAAATTTTGGTACAGCACCGAGGGTGCTGATAACTACTAGGATGACTACAGTTGATTTATACCATAATCTTTCAATTTCAATTTTTAGATTATTATTATTATACTTTTATTCATTAAACATGAAACTTAGTCAACTGAACATTTAAAAATGTATCACAAATATTATTGACTGGCACTGATAGTTGATACAGGTTGCTGTATCAACCAAGTATCTTCTTAAGATGTATGATGTTCCAAGTAGTGCAGTTTTTTGCATTTCTGCTGGTGTTATTGCAGGAAGCTGCAATTTCTTGATGTATTTTGTAAAATTCTTGGACATGGTGCCCAGTGCCCTGATGACAATGGGTATCACTGTCACATGTTTCATCCATAATTGCAATTTTTATGGCCAAGTCATGATATTTCATGATTTTTTTCTAGTTTTTTTTCTTCGATTCTGGCGTGTCCTGGTACAGCAATATGAATAAATTTTATGCTTTGGTTTTTATTGACTGTGGTATCTGGAGTGTTGTGTTCTAAATGATGATCCATCTGTATTTGAAAGTCCCACAAGTTCTTCACCTTCTCATTTGACAACTTTTTCCACTTTGTATTCCCATGACTTTTTGGATACAGGTAAGTCATATTTTTAACATAATGACCAGTGGATTAATTTAGCAACTTGGTTGTGTCTTATTATTATTATTATTCATCGCATAATCAGCCAGATGTTCAGACTGGGTTTGGAATTTTTGTCTACCTATCGAGTCCTTATCAAAAACCTGGGATAGGCTAATCTGGATGTTTGATGGTGTTACAGATATCACAGGATGGAAGCTGTTCCAAGTAAAGCCACCTTCTGTAATTGACTGATAGCAAATTTGTCAATGCCTATGGTGTTCAAGTGGTGCTCCAGTTGTTTTGGGAGTGCATCCAAGGCACCTATTACTATTGGTACTACCCTTGCTTGCCTTTGTCATAGTTGTTCTATTTCTATTTGTATGTCTTTGTATTTTGTTATCTTCTCCAGTTCTTCTCTTCTATTCTGCTGTCTCCAGGCACTGCTACATCTACTATCCAGATTTTGTTTTTGTTTTTCTTATCAACAACTGTTAACTCTGGGATGTTATGTGGCAGGTGCCTGTCTGTCTGAATTCTGAAGTTGTTGTTGTTATAAACTTTTATTCATTAAACATAAAACTCAGTTGTCATTATTGTTGTTGTTGTTGTTGTTCCACCGTAATGATTATGGTGTTAATCTTAGCTGGATCTAAATGTTCATTCATCTCCAGAATTAAATGGTTGACCTTTTGCCAGCTACTCTATCTTGCAGCTCAAGTTAACTCACAAGCTGGCTGCTGTGGCAATAAAGTGAGTGGATGCTGCTTAAAGCTCTCAGAAATTATTTTTAAATAAATGGTATAAAAATAAATAATAAAGTACATCTATGCCTTATGGATCTAGTGGCTCAGCAAGTTATTCTCTGACTCCGCTTGACTAAAGAAATGATTTTATTAAAAATATTATAATACAGGGAAAAACAAGATTTTTAGGTAATGAATGAAGATACATAGCTTTCTTTCTTTATAGAGCATTGTCTGATTGTGATGCTTTTTCAACTTTATGTGTATTTGTGATCAACATCATGTGAATTCAGCACAGTCACATGATGGTGAACTGTTTTATACAATTACCCAGAATAAAGGCTTGATTCAGAAGTCCTGAAAAATAACGACATCTGATGGCCTGTTGAATCACGCACTGCAATGCATGTCCAAGCATAAACTGATGGGGGCAGGGAACCATCCACAGCACAAGAAGGGGATTAAGCAATCTGCTAATAACTGGTTCTTGCTTTTGAACTATATGGGTCATAAATGAAAAGCTTTTGGGGAAGAGTTCCTAACCTCTGCCAAATTGTGTGCTTACAGTGATTATTTAATATTTAGATTTGTAAAAAGCTATTCCTGTCATAATGACATCATTAGAAAAATCAATATGTTCATTCCATGGCAAACTTCATGTATTTAACTTTCAAGGTGCTGAAAGAGAAACATTTAATTAAATATGAATGGTTCTTCTTCTTAACATATTGAAAAATTTATGTTCCAGTTTCATCTGGTTAACCAGAGAGGAATAATATGTACCTTAATATGTAACAGAAAATAATCTATATAACTGTTTGTTTGTTTGTTTGTTCGTTCGTTTGTTCATTCTTAATTTTCTCTTTTACCTCCTTGGGTGTCATGGGATATTTATTTATTTATCAAATTTATAGACCATCACCTCACTTTCTAAGTCATTATGGGTGTTTTAAGGTAAAAAACCATAAAATCCATGGAAAAATAAACTAAGTATAAAGACAGGGAGAGTTCCCCCAAGCCACCAGACACCCAAGGTTCCTCTTGGATCCCTATAGTCTAGTTGACTGAGCCAGGTCTTAACACTCTTTCAGAAAGCCAGAAAAGTGGGGGCCAGTTTCACCTAGGGGGCGGCAACATAGCATGGGGACAACAGAAGTGAAGACTCTTTTCCTAGATACCACCAACTGAAATTCTTTTGCAGACACGGTCAACACATGGTCCTTCTGCCTGATCTGGTAAGATTGGTCAATGCAGTTGGGAGAAGACAGTTCCTCAGATAACCTGAGCACATT
Organism: Pseudoxyrhopus heterurus; assembly: GCA_032468235.1. Lineage (NCBI taxonomy): Eukaryota > Metazoa > Chordata > Lepidosauria > Squamata > Pseudoxyrhopus > Pseudoxyrhopus heterurus. The sequence continues at coordinate 107,229 of JANHJO010003003.1, forward strand.
CCATGATGAGCTTAAAGGCCAAAACAACATTTTGAATTGGACCTGGAAGCAAACTGACACTCAGCAGCTTCATATAGATATTTAATAGGAGCAGAAAGAGCACTGAGCAATATGGGGATCCCACAAAGCAGGGCTGCAGGCTGGACCTCTTGTCCCCTATCAACAATGATTGGGACTGACCTCAAAGGAATGAAGTGAACCACTACAAAAATGTGCCCCACTTTCAACTCCCACAAGACTCAAAAGGATACCAGGTTGATAGTATCAAAAGCTACCAAAACAACAAGGAGAATCAGGATAGAACCACTACCCCTATCCCACTCTCAGGGACACAGACAATCCATTTTATCCAGAATTCTCTGATGCTGCAGTGTCAACACACTCTCTCAACCAACTTTTCTAAGAAGGGAAGGTGAGAGATGGAGGAAATTGTCCAGGATATTAGGGTACAGTGAAGGCTTCTTGAAGACAGGAAACTCCAGTGAGTCTTTACATGGTGCTAGGAATACACCCCCAAGGATGAATTAATCATCATTAATTCATATACAGAAAGTGAATATCATTTATTCCTAATGAGTTTGGAGTTAACTTTTTAAAATAGCATCTTAGCTTCACTCAATCAACACTTTTGATATTGTTATTAATAACTATTTCCCAATTATTTTCTGAATGATGCAATACCATTGAAGAATGGGTTTTGTATGTTTAAACTAAAGCCTTTTTTCCATCAGGTCTTCCAAACTTGAAACATTAGGACATAAAATTTAACATAAATTTTAAATTTAACTTCACGGGAGAAAACGCATAAGAAATCTTACACACATAAGTGTACACACTTCATCAAAAATTATTGCATCCATTCTAGAAGATATACGGAACAAATGTATTAATCGTCTACAAAAACAAGAAACACTGTTCATGATCTTTCACAGTTACAGTGTCACGCTACAGTCCAATTACCAGCTTGAGCTGCACTAATTTGCTGGCAGACTGGAATGGCAAATTGTTCACTTCAAATGTCTGATAGACACAGCATAATGGAAGTTACAAAATATAGCGGTATAATTTTAAAATGTATTTACACAATGAAAATAGATTGGTCATTGCACAACAAAATTTGAAATTTAGCATTCCTTATCTGGAGATAAAACTCAAGTAAGAATAAGTCTGATGATTATAAGACTCAGTGTGGTTCTTATACTACACATATTGTAGATACTGAGAGCTGCCTAAACTAGAAAAATACCAATACTTCTTTATTAAGAAAGCAACGACTATGTTAGTTTTTTTTAATCATTCTTACCAACAGATCAAAGTTGCCCAAATAGATGTTTCCCCAATACATGGTCACAATTAAATGACATTTTAAAGTTTGAACAATTCCCTTTCTAGACTGTGTAATGGAAAGCACAAGTCCCAAGCAGAAGTAGAGAATTAGAATCCTAGTGAGAGATTACTTCATTTTTTATTTGAAAAGAAGATCACGAAAATCCAGGAAATGAAAAAAATGAAAGCTTTTGTGCTGTCATCTACAATTTTATTTCTATTATCCTTTATCTTGCAGCTTGTTAATAGCTGCCAATTTATGGTTCTTTGCAAATGGCTTTTCTTGGAGTAGCAATTGTTAATCAGATATCAATCATGACTTCTTTTAGATGTCTGTTAACCTTTCTCTTCACTGACATCTTCCTATGGAAATGTAATACATGAAATTAGAAAGTTCTCCTTCCTCCCCCTCATCTACATTTACATGTACATTTTAAAAACGTGATTGTATTTTGATTTTTTATCTTGATTTTGACACAATTTGTATATTCCTTCAGATTTTAAATATGATAGCAGTAATAATTTGGATGCAATTTCAAAACATCTGGACCACCATTTGAACACCATCAGCATTGACAAAATCACTATCAGCCAATTGCAAAAGGCAGCTTTGCTTGGAACAAGTTACATTCTGTGACAATATAGTTAACACTGTCAAACAATATCTGCCAATCCCAGGCCCTCTGGAAGGTCCTTGGGAATTGGTAACAGTAGATAAAAATGCCAAATTCAGTCTAAACTTCTGGTTGACTGTGCAACCAACCACTGTAATAATGGTTTCACATGAATTTCTCTTTATTAAATGGAGCTTGTGATTCTAGTTACTAGATTTTTAAAAAGGCAAAGGTTCCAGTTTGTACATAACACTAGACTAAGCATGGCTGAAAACATTTTTTTAAAGTCTGGATTAGACAACTAGTTCAGACAAATTCAGACAATTAGTAGAAGCATACCAGGGTTGTATTATTACAACCATTTCAGAATATTGCAATTTATGAGAAGCAAGCAACATAATAAAACTATTACTGACACAGTTTAAATATGCATTTATGGGACCTTTTACTGACTTACAAATGAGTTTATGAATCAGACAATAAATGTTTTGAGGTTATTACAGTAATCAAGCATTACTGGGGATCTGTCTTAATGTTACCTAGCAAAAAGCATTAAGCAGCCAGTTTTATGTTTCCATCACATGAGCTGAGACTAATTCCAATAACGCAGACTTCTTCATCAAATTCTATATGCTACTCCATACATAAGTACATTCATTCATAGGATGCACTATCTGAAAAATAACTTAGGGAATCTTTTTCTAAAACTCCACATATCTATATTTTCAAAAGAATTTCCAATGTCAGGGTTGTTCTGTGATGGAAGAAATCACCCTGTGTATATACAGTGCTTTCATTAAACCCAATTCCAGACACAGCCTAAAGCACAGTCATAAATGAGCAATAATGCATCAACAAAAAAAGGTTTTAATAGAAATAGATAGCAGAGGCAAAGGCTGTGGCACCTTTGATCTTACGCATGTGAAACATCTTACTGAATAATATACTTAACAAACAGTAAAGACTATGGGACGCTGGTGGGATGCTATGTTCATTTGAACATAGCAAGGAATTTACAATGAGAGATCAAATCATAAGCTAGCAAATATAATTATGTCCCATTATAATTGGCAATAGTGGATGGTTGAGAGTAAAATCATTTTTTTTAAAAAGCTAGCCCAATGAAGAGCATAATTTGTATAGTGCTGAATTTGTGGAATGATTGAAGGAGAATATAGAAGCTGTATAAGTAAATGCCCTAAAATAAAATGTGCTCTTTGAGCTGCCTATTAACTAAGCTTAGTTGCTTATCAATAAATACATATTTAGGGGCTTGTTGTAGGTTGTTAAGATCCAAGGTGGCAAGCTGATTTGCTTCTGAAAAAGGAATGACATTCTAGATCTCTATATTCCAATTTGAAATTCAGTACACACTCACTCAAAGTCTGTAATGGGAAGTATCAGCTGAATCTTCTGGATAGTCTTCCCATATAGACACGGAGGTAATTCAATCTGGGGGTGACTATAAGTGATTGTAAGCATGGCCTGCCAATCCAAGAAAAGGCACAATTAGTGCACAAATGGAGCTGTGCAAGGACTCACTTAGCCACAAGTGCCACCTGCTCCTCGAACAGAGCTATGATCTATGATTGCACACAGGGTCTAGTGCAATCTAGTGTGGTGCATCTCTATCCAACCCCAAAGCATAGTACTGGACCATTAGGCCCCAAATTGCAGAGCCACTGAGTCTTGCCAGTGTTCAGCTGAAGCTTGTGGTTTCCCATCCAGACCGTCACAGTCTTGAGACACTAGGATAAGACATTCATGGCATAATTAATTTGCCAGGGGTGAACATAGATAATTGGATATCATTGGCATACTGATGATACTTCACACCATCACAACCAAAAGTGTTCATCCAGCAAGCTTCAAGTAGATGTTAAAAAGCAGAGGAGAGAGCACCCACCTATGACACCTCACATGGTAGAAGCCAAGGACTGGACTTCTCTTCCCAATTATCACTGACTGGCATTGAAGGAGGTGAACCAGCCTGGCCCTGTGTCACCCATCCCTAATCTTCTGAATTGATCCAGAAGGATATCATGGTCATCGGTATTAAAAGACACTAAGAGATCAAGAAGATGCACTTTCCCCATTCTACCTACTAAAGAAGTCATCCAAGAATGCAATAATGCCATTTCCAATCCATACCTGAATCCTGTCTGAAAAAGATCCAGAAAGAAGGCCCTCTGCAACTGTTGCACAACCACCTTGCCAAGAAAGGAAGGTGAAATATTGGATGAAAATTGTCATGTTTGGTGGGATTCAGCGATAGCTGCTTGAGGAGGGAGCAATCTAAGGCTTCTTTAAGAGATAAAGAACTATTTCTCTCTCAAGAAGAATTAACCATCCCCACAACCCACTCGATTGAAAAACTCCGGGATGGAATAAGGGTGTAGAAGTATTGGTGCTTTGCTGCCCTTACCACCACCACAAGGTAGGCCATATAAGCACTTTCACCAGTATAGTAAAAATAGTTTTAATATTCCTAACTCTGGTTTCTTAGTCTGGTATATCCTAAAGGGCTTACATCTTCTTTTCTGAAATACCAATGATAACGAAACAACCAAGAATTAATTTTCCATGCTATGGTAAGATTCAGATCCTTTGTCTCAATTACCCTGCTGCAAACAAGGAGTAATTAGAATGAACTATAGGTATAACTGTGGCCATAATTATTCTTTTGTTGCTTACTGCCTTTAGATTGAAGATGTGTAAAAGGAAAATCAAAAAGAAATGACATTTAACTAGGCAATAGTGGCAAAGTCTTTTTCCTTTAAAGTTCATTACACCAAATTCAATAACATATTAGCATTTCTTTGAAATTTATTCATAAGAATTGTGTTAGTTCAGTTTTACAAAATATATAGTTCAGATTCTAAAACCTTTGAAAAACGATTAGGAATGCAAGATGTTGTACGGTGGTTTAGGGCCCCAGCTTGCAAAAGATCAAGGCCTGAGGATTCAAGTCAATCACTGCTAGTAGTATCTCTCCCACAAATTTATCTCTTTGTCTTTTGCTTGTTTGTCTTTTATCAATTACATTGGCAACTTAGTCTGCTACAAAATCTTTTTTGCTTCTATGCATGACATCAACAAACCAAACTATCCCTCATTCAGCAGTTTCATCTTTAGATATCTTTATAAATATAAGAAGGCCAAATCTGTTTTGGGGCAGGTTTTTTCCCCTTAATTCTCCAACTGCAGCAAAGAAGACAACAAGGTTGTCACTTTTTTTTTCTCCCTGAGGTGGGGAAAATCTGCAGGGGTGTGATTGGGATTGGGTCTTTGTGGTTAAACTCAGCTACCCAACACCAGCTCACTTGCCTTCTTTCTCTCCCTCCTTGCAGTGTGGCTGCAGGTTGTGAGAACTTCAGAGGAGAAACAGATAGGAGTTTCTAAAGCAGGCCTGTCAATTGGCAGCCTGCGGGCCGGATGCGTCACGCGCAGTTCCTCAAAGGCAAAAAATGTCACGATACATCACATGACGCGATCGAGTTTGACACTCATGTTCTAAAGAAGCTCTGTTTTCCCAATCTCCCTTTAATTTTTCCCAGTTTCAGAGTTAAAGAAACTCAACTAACTTTCCAATATGCAACTTGAACATATTTGGAACTTAATTTAAACCCAAACTGTTTAGGCTAAATATAACATTTCTGGATTAACAGTGTAAATTTCCCTTTGCTGCCAGCTAGAAGTCCTCCAGATTTTTAGACCTCAGATATGATAATTAGGTAGCTTACTATATAAGCTAAAGCACTGACACAACTAATTCTACAACAACCTCCCACACCCCAGAATTGCCTGTATAATGTATACTATAGCCTCCCTATTCTACAAGCAAATCAAAACAAATTTCTTAAAGAAATCAAATATCAAGAGAACTTGAAGGAAAGAAAAGCCAAATTATAAGAGTTGTTTTCTGTATAAAACCCCAAGAATTTTACCTTTAGGCAGCCTTTAAATTGCCACCAGCAAAGCGAGTCCCACCCCAAGATGGTTTATCCAGGCAGAGTTCTCCGTCTGTCTAGCATTTGTTCAGCTGTACAGTATGACAAATGGAGCCAGATGTGAAATCCTCCACAGGCAAGTCACCCTTGGCGGGTGATACACACAAACAGACAGACACACTGGCAGATGATAACTGTGTGCAGTTTGATGAAACCAAATTACCCATCTTGGCAACATCTGCTTTTTCCTTCCAGGTGTTTGAATCTGATTCTCTTCAGTTAAGCTACTTGGGCACTTAGAAAATTACAGCTAGTTAATTTTTTATTTGCTGGGGGGAGAAAAAAGAATATAAACAGGTTCTGTTTGTCATCTTTGTAAACCTTGCCTGCAGAGAACAGCCGTGTAAGTAGATAGTTCTGCAGTCATTTGGCTCTGAAGAGTCTTCTGCTTAGCAATATATTGATTGTTAAGTCTCCTTGCTGAATGTTTCTTAGGATACTTACTCCATCAATAAATGCTAATGGTTAGGAGATAGCATCCTGATAGCTACAGAACTTCCATGAAGCTGTGTTCACACCCCATCCTTAACCAGATTAAATGAAGTCCTAACCAACACATTCAAACAAAGTGATAAGCTTGATTATTAATTTTAGTAAAAGCACAAAGCAAGGTGGTTGATCTTGGAACAGTCATTTACTTTCAGCCTAAGAAAGCTGACTACTTCTGAAATACTGCTAAGAAACCTGCAGGACTTCTCTAGCCAATCGCCCAGAGCCAATAATGACTTGAAGGCACCAAAAAAAAACCTTCTTGTGGTATGATGTGCTGTGTAAACCAAACCCAACCTTTGTGGTTAAGTCATGGTTTAATATAATGCATGAATCCAGAAAATGGGTTCATCCAAATCAAGTTAGGCACCTTGTTTGAAAGCAGCTTGTCTTTTTCTGTGAGGCATCTACCTGTAAAAGATGAAACCCTCCAAATAAGGGAAGGGACAGGATGTGTACATTTGAGATGAAGGAAAGAATTTTTTTTGGGGGGGGGGGAAGAGGTTTGGATAGAAATTATTAAAGCTGGGACATCATTTTGACGGATACCAGGTGTGGGATTGATTCTATTCGAGCTTGAAAAAGGAAATGCTGAAAAGCTTCTCTTGCTTGCAATTGTCCATCACTCAGATGGTTAATGATAGTAAACTATGGTTAATGTATTGTCAACTTGCCATATCAGAAACTATTGTGAACTTCCAATGCAAGCATAAGTAGTATGGGATTTCCTAGATGTTGGGAACTATAATTGCCAGTAGACCCATCCAAAATGTCAAATGATAAGGAAAACTGGAAGGCCAGAGATTACCTACCCCAATGTAGTGGATAGGAAAGTTAGAAGCAGAGCTTCTGTTGCTTTGCTTCTGTTTTTGGAAGGAGTAACGATTATAATATTTTTACACATACCACTCACAATATTAGCATGATTCACCTACATAATTTACACATTCCCTCTGACAGTTACTGAGCTATTGTTTATGCTGTTTCACTGTGTTTATCTCAAAGTTTATTCTTGATATACTAAAGAATGTAAGCCTTGGTCCATCAGAGAATTCCTTTTTTCCTTTTACTGTTCCCCATATTTGGATGACAGAATTTTCAGATAGAGAAGATTCACCCTAGATATTGCACAAGTCAGAAAGAGGGCTGTGAAAATATCTACAGGCCCCTCACATCCTGGACATAAATTGTTTCAACTTCTACCCTCAAAACGACGCTATAGGGCACTGCACACCAGAACAA